>VMDO01009780.1:0-75252 GCA_007922755.1 Pedetes capensis
TCGAGAGGCAGTGAAACCTGTGGGGTCTTCCCTAAAGCTCTCCCTGTCCCACGGAGATCGGGCGCCAGTTCCCTAAATCAGATTTCCTCCCCACAGCCTTGTTGTGTGTTGCGGTCGCGCTCGGAATTTCTCCGCCAGGGGCGGGGTGCGCCGCGGAGAAAGAGCTCCCCAGCCGCGCGCCAGGGCAAGCGGCTTCCCCTGCGTGCAAATTGGCCGGCTCCACAAGCTCCAGATCTCTCCGCAGCACAGTGGGGTGATTTGGGCTCACCTCTGATGTGTCTGGGATCCGGATATATGTGTGCCCAAATTTCTGTGGAGTTCGAGATCGTAGGCCTGACCCGCCGCAGCAGAAGGGAGGGGAGCCACGCCTCAGCTCTAGACGCAGATCGCTGGCAACGCCTTCCCCCGTTCGCTCCGCGGCCGCTATGGAGGGCGTTTGTGCGCTCCCTCACGGTGACTCACCTAGGAACTGCAGACTGTGTCCTGCAGGCATGGTGAGAGTGTGCTGGCAAGGTTGCACTCCGTGTTGGGTCTGGGGCTGTGGGTGCATGTCCGCGAAATCTCCTCCAGATCTCTGGGATTCTGTCCGCTCCCTGTGTTATGGCTAAATGGCCAGATTTAACTTCTTAACAAAACTGAGTCTTCCAAATCATGATCATGATAGATATCTTTTTGTTGATTTGATGTTTAATCTCTCAGCAGTGTTTTGTAATTTTAAGATTATAGATCTTGAACATATTTTATTAGATTTAGATCTAAGTTCATGTTTTTGATGCTATTGTAAATGGTTATAGTTTTCCTTGTAAATTGTGCTCATTTCTTTTTTATTGTGATGTTTTATATATTTTTCTTCTGTTTTAGATGGAATTTATTTTCTAAATGATAACTTTTAATCTAAAGTAGAAATACCTTTCAGATCAGCTCACATCTCCTTGCCTTAAAAATGCTCATGTGGTCCTTCACCCATAATGGAATCTTTAGTCTTATAGAATAAGGAAAGATTTCTGAGTTTGATGTTCAAAGCCTTCTTTAGTTTGTCAACTGTTTTCCTTGGTTCACCTCCCATTCCCTTTTCCTCAAATATTGTGTGTTCTTGATACACGTTTAAGCAGTACTGGGAAATGTAATCCTTACCAGTTTTTCAGTATTTAGGTGATATGAGTGCATGTACTACCATGCAGAGTCTATGTACTGCTACTCAGCTTGAAAAGTGTGTTGAGTGGGTTTACAGAGCCCAGTGAAACCCATCAAATTGCTATAGGTTTTCTTAATTCATTGGGTTTCTGGGAAACAGCAGCCTCAAAGAGATCAGACCCTAGAATAATGCCTGGCTGTTTTTCTTTGCTGAATTTTTTGTTTGCTTTTTGGTACAAAACCTTCAGGTTATTGAGGCACAAAGACAAGTTGACAAAAGCTGTTGATGCAAGTTTCTGTTGATATCAAAGGAATTGTTTTTGTTGTTAGGTGCTGTCGAGTTGGGACCGACTCATAGCAACCCTATATACCACAAATGAAACACTCCCCAACACTGTGCCATGCCTGGCACTGGCATTATTGTTGGTGCTTTTCTACTATTCATAAAGTTTTGAATGGCTGATTATTTGTTGGGAGTGGGTTGTTGGGTCCTTCTCCCAATCCTACAGCACCTGGTTTTCCCAGATAGTCTTCCAGCTAAGTACTAATTAGGCCTGACCCTGCTTAGCTTCTAAGATCTTGTGAGATCAGATGCAACAGTGGTTTGGCTGCAGGCACCAAAGGAATAGTTTTACCTTATACTGTATTGTGAAAGGATTTTAAGTCAGTGTGAGGGTCCTCATTTTCTAAGATTTATAAATGCTGTTTTCCTTGTGGCTTAGATGCCCTAGAGTATTTTATTTATTGATTAAATAATAAAATCTAATTTGTTTCAAGTAAATTTAGCAAAGGATAGTCGTTCTGGTATGGATTATTTAAAAAATGTTTTTCTTCAACCAGTATTTGGCAATGGAGGTGGTATTAGCCGGCCAGTGTTGTTTGTTGGATGGTTAGCTGTGTGTGCTTGCTTTTGTAGTCTTAATTTCTTTATTGTGCACATGTGGAATTCTAGATGATTTCCAAGGGACCTTGTACTTCTGAAATCCATGATCATAATGTTAGAATTTATAATTTTTATAGCAAAAACAAAGGCAGCCCAGTAGAGGGAGCTCTGCTCTTTTTTATGTTCTCAGTTTTATTGAGAACTACCTCTTTGGTGCCTGCAGCTGTAGCCCTGTGGCATCTGATCCCGTCAGATCTCAGAAGCTAAGCAGGGTTAGGCCTGGTTAGTACCTGGATGGGAGACCACCTGGGAACACCAGAAGCTGTAGGCTTGGGAGAACGACCTGGCAACCCCCTCCCAAAAATCAATCTGCCATTGAAAACCCTATGAACAGCAGAGAAGCACTTATAATAGTGTTTCCCCTGTTGTACAGAGGGTCGCTATGAGTCGGATACGGACTCGACGGCACCTAACAACAACAACAACAACAACCTCTTTGGTGGGAGCTGGGATTTAGCTCAGTTGGTAGAGCGCTGTGCTGCAGTCTCTGAAGTCCTGAGTTCAATTCCCAGCACCACAAAAATGGGAGAAGGACCTGGCAATCCACTCCCAAGGCAATCCCGAAACAGTCAGCCATTGAAAACCCTATGAGGGTCGCTATGAGTCAGATACCGACTCGACGGCAGCTACCAATAACCACCCTCTTTGGTACAAGAGCATATAAACAGTATCTGAATAGTGTATATAATAATAGTGAAGCAGATGCCTTTTCACCCCCAGTATGCATCATCTTCTGAGAGGTTAATCAGTGTCCTAACTTCAGGGTTAATTATTCCATTCCTTTTGTTTTTTATCATTTATTTATGTATTCTTAAACAATGTATTGTTTTTGTTTCTGAAATATTTTCTCTATTTTGAACTTTTATATAAAATATATCATAGAATACATTCTCTGACTTGTTCACTTGTTTCTCATGAGTTTTGAGATTTGTTTGTATTGATATGTGTAATTATAATTCATTGAATTATGATGGCTCTTTTTATTCTATCAACATACCACAATTTATCTGTTCTTCTGTCAGGGAAGATTTGGATCGCTACCAGCATTTTGTTACTTTACACATTGCTGCCATGAACATTTATGGACATGTTACATTTTGCACATGTGTGTTGCTTTAGGGTATGCAGAGTTACCTAGCAGTGGATTTCATTTAGAGGGTATGTGCATGTTCAACTTTGCTAGGTAATGACAAACCATTTTCCATAGGAGATACACTAATTTTTTCCAGTAGTAAGAAATATTTTATATTGACTGAGTTAAATTTTTGCCAGTTTGGTGTATATGAAATGCTGTGTTATTGTGTTATTTTGAATTTCCTTGATTACTGATGAGATTGAGTATCATTTTATATGTTTATTCATCATTTCTGATTGCACGTTTGGAAGTACATGGTTCATCTCTTTTGCCTTATCTACAGAATACTTTTCTTATATAAAATTCTTTGTAGTTAAAAATATTCTGCACATTAATCCTTTGTCAATTATACAGATTGCAAAAATCTCTCTTTTGTGGTCTTGGCTATCAAACATAGGGCCTTGCACATGTTAGGCAAGTGGTGGACCACTGAGCTATATGAGCTATACCCTCAGTCCTCATTTCTTTTTATTTATGGCATCTTGAGTGGCAGAAAAGTCCTTAATTTTATTGTAATTGAATGGATCAGTTTTTTTTTTATGCTGTGTCAGAGACATATTTTCTTATATTGTACCCCAAAGTTAAGAATATTGCCCAATATTTTTTTCTTCTTTAAGAAAGTAGTAAATTAAATTAAATTATTTTTTATGGTACTTAAGAGTTGAGCCTAGGGTCTCACATATATTTTGCAAGTGCTCTACCACTATGCTACATGCCTAGCCCACTTTTACTTTTTATTTTGAGACAAGGTCTCACTAAATTATACAAGTTGCCTCTAACCTGGAACTTGTGATCCTCCTGCTTTTTCCTCTCAAGTTGCTGGAATTATAGGCAGGTATGTGCCACTGCACTAGGCCTAGTAGTAAAAATTTTTATTGTCAAAACAAGTGATCATAACAAAAGATACAAATAAGGCATGATTTTAATTCATAGTGTGAATTAGGGATTGTTCTGGTGTTCTGTTGCTGAGAAACAGTGCACCTCAAACTTCTGTAGCTTAAAGTAACCATTTTATTTTGCTCATGCTTTTTGTCAAGAATTTAGAAAGAGCTTAACCGGCAGGTTGCTTATTACTCATAATGCATTACCAGAAGATATACTTGTAAGATGGCTTCTTTTTCTTCTCACGAATACGGTGCTTTTGTGTCTTGCCCTGTCTCTCTTTCTACACAAGGTTTCATTCTCTAGGGTCTTTCCCTAGAGCATTCTTCTTGCAGCACAATGGTTTTAGGGTAGTTCCTATACTTATATGTCATAGTGGCTGGCTTCTCAGAGGTCATAGCCCTAGTGTGACCATCCCATGAGCAAAGATTTCCAACAGACAAGTAGAGAAAACTGCCAGGCAGCCAAAGTCTATGCCTGAACCTGGTATAGCATCACTTCTGCTACATTCTTTTTGCCATAGGAATCACACAGCCGACTCACACTGGGGGGAGTAGAGAAATAATCTCCTTCTGTTGATGGGGAGTGTTGAAGTCACATATGGGATGGGAAGAGCATATGGGATGGGAAGCCCATATGGGATGGGAGATACTGTTGTGGCCATCCTGGGAAAGTACAGTCTGTCATAGTTTGCCTCTGGCTACAACAACATTCCTTTCATTTGCAAACTATATTCACCTCGTCCAACAAGACTCCTAAATTTCATCCCAGTATGATATCACATATGGGATCACTGGTCTGTAGCACTTTTGAAAAGCAGTTGGAGGCATGTCTGCCATTCTTTGATTAGGGCACAATTTGCTTCGTGAGAATGAATCTGTGTGGGTCTTGGCTCCACCTCCTGCACTTTTGGCTCAGCCTTCTGAGTCACTCTTACTCTGCATAAGAAATAGCCCACATTTGCAGTGGAATATTTCTGAGATACTTTCCACTTATAGAAGATTGAGAATCTTGGCTGTTCATTTCATTTTGCAATGTCCAGGTGGATGTAATTTTCACTTTTCATTTGAACTGTACAAGTGGATTGTGATTCTGCTAATCCTATTGTCTTAAGAATGTTGAGCTTTCTTATGAATCATTACTTGCTTTGCTCCACTAGACAAAGTCACACAAATTTCTTTTGGAACAACTTCTTTCTCTTGAACTACTTATAAGTCTGTTATAGTACAATAGATTCTTAAGAAATATTTTTAAGATTCTTACAAACCTGTGGTATATATAATATGAAATATATTTGGTATTTGTCCCTATTCCTATTACAGAGCTCCTAAAACCCCCGGAATTTCCTGAATAATAAGAGTATCTTGTTATTCATAATGAGTCCCGTTGATAAATGCCAAGTTTATGTTAATGAGGTTACTTAGAGCATGGCCCCTAGATAGCTTTAGATTTGGACCAATCTTCAGAAAGACCAAGTGATTACAGGATTAGAGACTTGGAACTTTCATTCCTATCCCCTAGTCCCTTGTAAAGTATTAGAAGGGGCCTGGTAATCAAACTATACAAATTCTTAAGCAGCAAGATTTGGATTTCCAGGTTGTTGAGCCTGCAGCACTTGAAGGTGCTGGGAATGTGGTGCACCAAGAGAGAGCTTGGAAGCTTCTCATCTTCTGCCTCTTACACTGCATTCTAGCCATCTCTTCATCTGGCTGTTCATCTGAATTCTTCGTAATATCCTTTATACTAAACTAGCAAACCTACATAAAGTGTTTCCCTGAGTTATGGGAGTTGTTCTAGCAAATTATTGAGCCTGCAGAGGTGGAGTGAGTGGTGTTGTAGAGCCCTGAGCTATAGCCAATTGGTCAGAAGTACAGGCCACAACCTAGGACTTTCAATTGACACCTAAACTGGGGGGCAGTCTTGTGGGACTGAGCCCTTATCCTATGGGGTATGACACTAGCACCAGGATGCTAGTGTCAGAATTGAAATGAATTGAATTGTAGGGCTTTGTGTTGGTATCCACTGAAGAATTTCTTGGTCATGCCTGGGCACAGAAGTATTCTTGAGTGAGAGAAGAGTAGGAAAGCAAAGCAGAGTAGGGAACAGCCTTTTGTTTTTTCTTTTTACAAAATTCTTAGTTTTAGTGAGATAGTCTATGAGGTGTTGCCTCATAATCATTCTGAGATTATATCAAAAATTTTACGGCCATGTACTGTGACTACTCTGAGACCATGTTTTACTAAAAAATACCTTGCATTTGATCTTTGTGTAAGGTCATTTTACTTTGTGATCCTTTACTGGGGTGTGGGGTTGGGGCAGAATGGGGATAAGAAATTGTTTTGTTTCTGAATTGTCCAGTCATGGCTCCTTTGTTTTTCCTCTAAAACCACTAAAAAATGGAATAGTTTTGTCATTAGTTTATCCATACCTCATTACCACAGCTAGAAGAAACCAGTTCATACTCTCATCATTCATCCTGGAAAATTCCTTAATCAGATCTACCTTTCCTGTTTTCCATGGTGCTGCAGGTGACAGTTTTCCTGAGATTTTTACCACTGTGTAACATGAATCCTTCTTCTAACTCCGGTAGCAACTTCCTTACTGTTCATCTAGCCTCTACTAAGAAATCCTCTTGAAGCTCTTCAGGCCTCCACTCATAATCATCCTGATGCAAATGCCACACATTTCTGTTCCATCTATCCGTTGTTGTATAATGAAGCTATGTCAAAGTTAGTAGCTTAAGACAAGGATTATAAATATTATGAAATTGTGTGGGTTGGGAATTCAGGAGGGCTTAGGTAGGCATCACCTGAGGCTGTTGAGGCTGAGGGTTGACTTCCAGGATGACTTCTTCAAAGATCTAGAGCTTTGGTGCTCCTTGACTCAGTTTCTTTCCATGTTGTATCTCATGTTTTAGGGTCTCTTCCTGTCACTTGGGCATCTTTCTGTAGGGCACTGCCTAGAGAGGCAGTTCGCCCCGGGGCCTGTCTAGGCCCCTTGGAGGACTGAGGCTTGTTCCCCAGGCAGTCACCTTTGCCCTACATCCAGGAACTCAGGGTCATTGAGCTCCCCAAGATGGCGCTGGCATCTAATCCCTTGCCTCAGACCCCTCAACACCGATTGGCTGTTTCCAAACCCCTGAACGGCTCCTGATTGGGCTATTTGGGAACCACCTCTGATTGGCTACTTTTATAAAACCAAATTTGCATATCCCCACTGATTGGCCAAAACCTGTATGGGTTGACTGCCTCTGATTGGTCCCCGGCTAGCCTCTGGAGAGTATATAAGGGCGATACATGGAGCAGTCTGGGTCCATTCCATCAACTGGGACAGACAAGGAAACAATAAAGAGCTGTTGGAGCAGAGCACTCAGAGTCAGCGTCTTCACTGGGAAGAGAGAAGCAAGGAGCCGCTGTGGCCATCAGCCTCTGAGCTTGCCTTTCTCAAGGCTTCTCAGAGCAGCTGTGGGCATAAGCCTCCTTTCTGGGCGGTGCAGCTCTTGGGTGCTCGGCTCCCCCTCACCAGAAGATAGAACTTTGGTGGCTGGTTCTCACTCACAGCTGGAGTGAGTCCAGCAGCAGGGCGACACCCCACACCTTTCAACATGGTAGTCTGAGGGTAGTCACACTTCTTGCATAATTGTTGGTTTCTAAGAGGGAGCTTTGTAAGAATGTGTGATAGGAGAGCAAGAGTTACAAGAAGCAGGAAGAAACTTTCAGGCAGTAAGAGCTCATGCTTTTGCCATATTCTATTTATGAAAGCAATTAGAGGGGCTCACCTTGACTAAAGATGGTAGAGAAATATATTCTGCCTCTTGATATTTTGTTGGCAAGATCACATTGCAAAAGAACATAGGAGTGGGTTGTAGGGTTGGAAACACCTTTGGAATGTAAATGTCTTTAGAAGTGTGATACAGTTTCATTTTTCCTAAATGGATAACTAGTTGGCCTGGTACTATTTACTGAACAATCCATGATTTTCCATTGATCTGTAATGTCTACTTTGTCATAAATCACATTTCTAAATATGAGTGTCTGTTTATTTTGGTTTGTCTTTGTTTAGACCCATGGTTCTGAACTTGGGACCTTTCTGCAGGGGACACTTGGCAATGTCTGGAGAAATATTTGATTGTCAGAAGAGTGTCAGGGGTGCCGTTGACATGCAGGTGGGTAGAGGCCAGGGATGCTGCTAAACAATTTACAGTATATGGGACAACCCCTACAATAAGGAACTATCTGGCTCCAGATGTCAGTAATGCTGAGATGAGGTACTAGTGTGTGCTGTTACTATTGCCCTACCATATTTTTTCCCCTTTATTGGTAAATGTTGGTGGGGTACAGAGTAATACAGCATTTGCTTTTTTCCATTATGCAACTATTACATCACTTTTGATTATACTTTTATAAACTTATGACGTTTATAGAACCTTTTGACCAATATGTAGGAAAACACCTTTACATATTTCGGTTATATTCCCCTATTTTTCCCTTGTACTCATAAAGTTGCATCGTTTACATTGAGATTATCCTCTCCTCCTTTATTCCTTCACATTGTTTCTCCTCCTTATTTCACCTTCCTCCATCTTTCCTTCTCTCTGCTAGTTCCCTCCCTCCTTTCTACTCCTTATATTATCCCTTCTTTGCTAAGTTTAACTGTGCATTTTTATATATCAGTTTATGTATAGGATCTTTTCTTCTTTTAAGTAAGATTCAGCTCCTACATATGAGTGAGAACATATGGCATTTATCTTTGTGAGCTTGTGTGTCACTCCTTTAAGATGATATTCTCCAGTTCCATCCATTTCCCTGCAAATGACATTATTTCATTTTTTATTGCTGAGTAATATTTCATTGTGTGTGTATATATATATATATACACACACACACACACTTACACACACACACATATATATATAATTTTTTTATTCATTCTTCTGTTGATGGGCACCTTGATTGGTTCCACATCATTGCTATTATGAAGAGTGCTGCATTGAATGTGGAGATGCAGGTGTCTCTGTGGTATGATGACTTGTCTCCCTTTGGGTATACTCCCAGTAGTGGTATAGCTGAGTCATATGGCAGTTCTATTTTTAGTTTTACAGTCCCACCAACAGTGTAAGAGGGTTCCTTTTTCTTCACATCCTCACAAGCATTTGTTCTTATTTGTTTTGTTGATCTTGGCCATTCTTACTGGGGTTAGGGGGAATCTAAGAGTTGTTTTGATTTGCATTTCCTGAATGGCTAGGGATATTGAGCATTTTTGCATGTGTTTCTTAGTCTTATGAACTTCTTCATTTGAAAACTGTCTATTCATTTCCTTTGTCCACTTGTGTATTGGGCTATTTATTTTCTTGGGATTTGCTTTCTTGAATTCTTTGTAAATTCTAGAAATTAGTCCTCTTTCAGATGTGTAGAATGCAAAGATTTTCCCCATTCAGTGGGCTCTTCCTTAACTCTGTTGATGTTTGCTATACAGAAGCTTTATAATTTCATGTAATCCAGTATGTCAATTCTTGGTACAATTTCCTGAGCAATTAGAGTCTTGTTAAGGAAATACTTTCCTATTCCTATATGTTGGAGTGTGTTTTCTATCTTTTCCTCTAGTAGTTTTAAGCTTTCTCGTTTTATGTTGAGGTTTTTTATCCATTTCTAGTTGATTTTCGTGCAAATTGGGAGGTACAGGTCTGTTTTCATTTTTTTGCAGATGGATATCCAATTTTCCCAGCACCATTTGTTGAAGAGGCTTTCTTTGCTCCATTTTGCATGCTTAGTTTTGTCAAAGATCAGGAAGCTGAAGTTGCATGGGTGTATCTCTGGGTTTTCAGTTCTGTTCCATTGGTCTTCAAGCCTATTTTTGTGCCAGTACCAAGCTGTTTTGCTACTATAGCCCTGTAGTAAGTTTAAAGTCAGGAATAGAGACACCACCTGCACTGTTTTTGCAGCTTAAGATTGTTTTGTCTATGTGTGGTCTTTTGTGTTTCCATTTGAATTTTTGAATAATTTTTTCTATTTCTGCAAAATCTGTCACTGGGATTTTAATGGGAATTCATTAAATCTGTAAATTGCTTTTGGTAGGATAACCATTTTCATAATATTGATTGTCTCAATCTGTAAGCAGGGGAAGTCCTTCCCCCTTCCAGTATCCTCTGTGACTTCTTTCTATGTTTTGAAGTTTTACTTGTAGAGATCTTCAGGATCTTTGGTTGGATTGATTCCTGAGTATTTAAGTGTGTTATCATGAAAGGTATTGCTTCCTTAATTTCCTTCTCTTTCTGCTCACAATTGGTGTAAAGGAAGGCTACTGATTTTTGAGTGTTAATTTTGTATCCTGCTACTTTGCTAAAGGAGTTAATTTAGTCTAAGAGTTTTCTGGAAGCATTTTTGGGGCCCTTTAGATAAAGGATCATGTCATCCATGAATAAGGATAATCTGACTTCTTCTTTACCTATCTGTTTCCCTTTGATTTCTTTCTCTTGTCTGATGGCTCTGGCTAGGACTTTGATCACAATATTGAATAAGATAGGAGAGAGTGGACATCCTTGTGTTGTTTCTGATATTAAAGGAAATGGTTTCAATTTTTCTCTATGTAATATGATATTAGCTGTAGATCTGTCATAAATGCCCTATATGATGTTTAGGTATTTCCCTATTATGCTTATCTTTCTCAGGGTTTTTATCATGAAAAGGTGTTGCACTTTGTGAAAGGCCTTCTCAGCATTGATCGAGGTGACCATGTGATTTCTGTTTGCAAGTTTCTTGATATGTTGCATTACATTGACTGATTTTCATATGTTGAACCGGCCTTGCATCTGTGGAATGAAGCCCACTTGATCAAGATGTATGATCTTTTTTATGTGTTGTTGAATTTGGTTTGCCAGGATTTTGTTGAGAATTTTTGCATCTGTGTTTATCAGGAAAATTGGTCTATAGTTTGGTTTCTTAGAGGTATCCTTGCTCGGTTTTGGTATCAGGGTGATGGTGGTTTTGTAGAATGAGTTTGGAAGTGTCCTTTCCTTTTCTACTTTTTGAAATAGTTTGAGGAGAATAGGTATTAATTGTTTTTGAAGGTTTGGTAGAATTCTGCTTTGAATCTGTCAGGGCCTCAGCTTTGTTGAGAGGCTTTTTATTACCTTCTCTATTTCAGTGTATGTAATGGGTCTGTTTAGATTGCTTATGTCCTCTAGGCTTAATTATGGTAAATGGTCCATGTTAATGAACTTACCCATTTCTTCTATTTTCATTTTTTTGGAATACAATTTCTCAAAGTATTCCCTGATGATTTCTGCATTTTGTTGGTATTGGTGGTTATGGTTCCATTCTCATCTCTAATTTCTTCAATTTTGTCCTGTTCTTTCTTTCTTTGGTGAGAATGGCTAGGGGAGTATCTATTTTATTAATCTTTTCAAAGAACTAGCTCTTAGTCTCAATTCTTTGAAATATCTTTTTAGATTTTAATTGAAATATCTCTGCCTTGATCTTGATAATTTCTTTATGAGTGCTCCTTTTGGGATTGGCTTGTTGTTGGCTATCTAATGCCTTGAGATTTGTTGTTATTTACTTGGACCTTACCTAACTTATTAATGAAGGCTCTCACAGATATGAACTTACCCCATAGAACTGCCTTTTCTGTATTCCATAAATTTTAGTAGAATATGTTCTCATCCTTATTTGATTGCAGGAATTTTTAATTTCTTTGATAACCCATTGATCATTCAGAAGTGTAATATTTAGTCCCCATGAATTTGTAAAATTTCTGAAGTTTTTCTTATTTTGGAGTTCTGATTTTTTCCACTGTGATCTGCTAAGGGGATGATTTCTTTTTCTTTCTTTCTTTTTTTCTTTTTTTTTTTTTTTTTTTTTTTTTTTTTTTTTTTTTTTTTTTTTTTTTTTTTTTTTTTTTTTTTTTTTTTTTTTTTTTTTTTGTATTTGTTGAGGCCATTTTTGTGGACTGAAATGTCATCTATCTTAGAAAAAGTTCCATGTGGTGCTGAAAAGAATGTGTATTTCTCATCAGATGACATCTGTAAGGTCCATTTGGTCTATGGGGCAATTTAAATTCATTGTTTCTCTGCTGATTTTTTGTTTTGATGATCTGTCTCTTGGGGAAAATGGGGTATTGAAATCTCCCCTAAATTAGTGTGTCTGGTCCAATGTGTTCCTGTACTTCCAATAAAGTTTGTTTTATGAAGCTAGGTGTCCTTGCATTTGGAGAGTAAATATTAAGTAATGTTATGGGACCCTGGTTGACTGTTTCTTTTAGTAATATGTTGTTGGAATTCCCAGGGAGATAGAAAGTGCCCCAAACATCGCTGGTCCCCCTTGGAGGATGGGGCAAGATAGCAACTGGTCACCTTTGCCATACATCCAGATATCTCACTCTTCCCTTCTCCCATCAAGTGGACCAAGATGGCACCCAAGGTATGGTGGTATCGACAGCCCCTTGGTGCCCGATTGGTCATTTCTGATCCAACCCTGTTCCCTCAATTGGCTGGCTGTCAGGCCATATAAACTCTGGAGCTCAGAGTTCATCAGCCATTCTGAACACCATCCAAGAGAAGTTCACAGGGTCCTTGTGGTTCCTTAAGGGCCCAAGGCCCATTTACTCATCTGCCTAGCCTAGCCTTCAGCCTTCCTCCGAACTGCCTTCATCATACTTCAACTCGCCTGCCACCTCTATTTGACCCCGACCTCTACAATGCCGGATATCTTACACGGACCGACAGCCTCGAGAGAGAAGACTCTGAGGGGCAAGCCTCTGAAAGGCAAGCTGAGGGCCCCCAAAGTGGCAAAGGCTGTGCGCTGGAGGAGTAACGACACCTGGGAGTCTCTGCCCCAGTGGCAGAGACAGCAGCTGAGTGCTTCCCTTCTCCAATTCCTCTTTTCCCTCTCCCTAGTCCTCCATTCCTTTCCCCTCCTTTGTGAATAAACCCGTCCTTCTATCCTGTGCATGATGCTCTGTTCTTGGGCCACAGCCTCGCCACTGGGTGAAGCCTCCAGGGACCCACCTCTTGCTTCCACCCACAATACAGAGAGAGAGAAACCCCAGAAAGAACCCAACAATATGTAATGTCCTTCTTTGTCTCTTAGTTTGGAATTGAAGTCTAATCTGTCCAAAATTAGTGTTGCAACTCCTGCTATTTTTGTGTGCCCCTTGCTTGGTGTATTGTTTTCCAGCCTCTAATTTTTAGCTTTTTATAGTATTTATGGATTAGGTGAGTCTCTTGGATGCCACATATCAAGGGTTTATGTTTTTAATCCAATTGGCAAGTCTATACCTCTTGATTGGTGAGTTAAGACTGTTTATATTGAGAGTAATTATTACGAGGTGCTTATTTATTTATTTTTTTGCAGTACTGGGGGTTGAACCCAGGGCCTCATGCTTACTTGCTTTGCAAGTGGTGTACTATTGAGCTGCACCCTCAGCCCATTTTTTTAGTTTTTTTTTTTTTTGAATCAGGGTCTTGCTAAATTATGCAAATTGCCTCTGGTTTTGAATTTCTGATCCTCCTGCCACTGCCTCCTGTGTCACTGGGATTACAGGAGTGCTCCACTGTGCCTGGTTCTAAGAGGTGCAGCTAAGGCTGCTGCTGCTGCTGCTGCTGCTGCTGCTGCTGCTTCTTCTTCTTCTTCTTCTTCTTCTTCTTCTTCTTCTTCTTCTTCTTCTTCTTTTTTGCGGTACTGGGGTTTGAACTCAAGGCCTCACACTTGCATGCTCTGCAAGTGCTGGACCACTGAGCTGCACCCTCAGCCCACTTTTTTACTTTTTGAGAGAAGGTCTCGCTAAGTTACGCAGACTGCCTTTGGTCTCAAACTTGTGATCCTCCTGCCTCTGTCTTCTGAGCCGCTGGGATTACAGGTGTGCGCCACTGCTCCTGGCTAGAGGTGCCTATTATTATGCATCAATTTGGTACTTGTTACTGGTTCTTGCTTCATATTTGGCCTATTTTTTTCTTAATTTCCTCTCATGTTTATTGTTCATTTTTTTGATCTTGTATGTGGGTTGTCTTACCTCCCCTGTATGCAGTGTTTCATTGATGGTCCTCTGCAATGCTGCCTTGGTGGCTGTGAATTGTTTGAACAAGACATTATCAAGGAATGTCTTGTACTCACCATCTACATTAAAAAGTAACTTTGCTGGATAATATAATCTTGGTTGACAGTTATTGGTTTTCAGACCTTGGATGATGTCTGTCCAAGCTTTCCTTGCCTTTAACATTGTTGTTGAGAAGTCCATTGCTACTCTGATGGATTTGCCTGTGTGGGTGAGTTGGTGTTTCTCCCTTGCAGCTTACAGAATAGCTTCTTTGGATTCTAGATTTAGCATTCCAATTATAATGTGTCATGGAGAGGATCTGTTTTGGTCTACTCTGTTTGGGGTTCTGAATGATTCAGCTGTATAGGTATCTAGCTCTTGCCTTAGGTTTGGGAAGCTTTCTTTTAATATTTCTTTGAATAAATTTCCCAATCCTCCCTTGTTGTTTCCTGCTCCTTTGTGGACCCCCTGAATTCTTAGGTTTCATTTTCTTATTTTGTCAGAAATCTCTTGAAAATCTAGTTGATATTGTTTCACCATTCTTTCTATTTTGGCATGTGAGTAAATAAGGTCTTCTACCTTTTACTCAGTTTCAGCAATCCTATTTTCAGCTTCATCAATTCTGGAGACTGAAGATTCTACCATAATGCCAAGTTGGTTTAATTTTCCTTGCATGTAAAAGATCATTGCTTGGTTTTTCTTCAGATTTTCTAGTTGTCTAGAGAACTGTTCTTCCAATTTAGATAACTTTTTGTCTAGTGAATCAATTGCTTTCATGATGATGTCTTTGAGATCTTTTAGTATATTGATAAGCAAATTCTAAATTCTTCAGGCATCTCCAGGAATCCGGTTTCCCTGATGTCATCTGTTGAAGTGCTTTGGTCTATAGGATCTTCCTACCCAGTATGCCCTTTCATGTTTCATGTGTTTTCTGCTGAGACTTGCCCATTTTTTGGTCTGGGTTCTAGGTCCCACATCCTCCATGTGTAAAGAGATTCTCCCCCTGATGTTCCTGTGAGTTTGAGTGTTGATGTGTTGTTGGCCCTTCTCCCTCCCTTCCCCATCCCGTGGTTTGCAGCCTCACTGTCCAGTGTCTAGCTCCTGCTGCAAACTCTGCATTCAGCACTGCCCCCTCATTTTCTTCTCTTCCCTTGGGTTCCTATTCCCTAATTGGTTCACACCCTAAGCCTTGTATCTTAGGCTCCCCAGACCATGGCACTACTTCTTGATGTTGCAAGCCCTACCAGGCCCCAGATGTACCTTATTCTGAAAAAGCTTTCCTAGGCTCAGGGAGCCAGCAGTGCCTACCACTCTTCACCATCCTCTGGACTCTCCACCCCTCAGTTTCCCTCTTTCTAGCTCATGGTTCCAATGGCCCCAAGGGATAGGGTGGCTACCGTTTCTCCCAGAAAAAGAAAGAAACAAAACCCCAGCACTCGCACATTTACAGATCCCAGGTCTGAAACCCTAAAGTAAGGCTGTGTTGTTTGGCCTCTTTCCCCACCGAGTCCTGGAGACCTCTGCTTTGACCATCTTACCTCCTACTAGCTGCAACCCTATGAGAGGGGCCCACCACACTTTCGTCACCATGTGTTTTTGCCGTGCGCCCCATATTCCCTCCTTCCTGCTTCTTGCTGTCAGGGAAAGCAGTGCTGGGTTGTTATTCAGCTGTGTCACTGCTGGTGTCTCCACCTATAGTCCAATTTTCATCATTCTCTGGTATAAAATTTCCTAATGAGTGATGACACCATTATTTTGAGATTTCTCAGTTTCACCACATGGAAGGGGATTTTCCACATATGCTCTCTTGCTGAAAGCTAGCAGGTCTAAGGGAGGGGTTTCTGTGCAGCATCTCTCTGGTGGGGATGATGGTGGGATGTCCATGCTGCTCTCTCTGGCTGGACTGGGCATCAGGTACATCTGACACCCTCTGTAGTGACCACTAGTGCTGTAGTGGCAGGGTGATGGCATATTGCCTCCAGTCATTCTGAGGCTTGTGCTCCCCTGTAGAGCTTGCAACATGCTGAAGTCTCATCTCTGAATGTGCAGCCCAAACTCGGGCAGCAAATGGCAGCGGGTTGAGTCTCTGATGCCATACTCACTGTGCATTCTGGTTTTGGGACTCACTTGCTGATCCCATGCTGCAGTGAGCAGGATGACAGTGTGTCACCTCCACTCAATCTGAGGCCTGTGCTCTCATGTGGAACTCACACCACTCCGTATTCCTACCACAAGCTATGCAACCAGGATCTCCACGGCAGGGAGAGTGGATTGTGTCCCTGACACTGGTCACCCTTGTCCTCGGGCCTCTCTCCATGAAATGTGCTGCCAGCACCTTGTCGGCAGGATGTTAATGGGTTCCCAGGGCTGTGCTTCCCAGCAGATCTGATCCCTAGGCCCCCATGTGGAATTTTCCCTGGACTGTATGCACTCTGTGCTCTGTGGGCAGGATGATAGGGATCGTCCACAACACTTTATCAGGTGCGACTCTGGTTTGACTCCTCCTCCGAACTCCTCCTCCAAACTCTCTCCATGGTATATGAAGCCCACATCATGCTGGTGAAATTGTTGGCGGGCTTCTTGTTGGCTGTGTTCTGTGAAGGTACTAATTTCTCTTCCTGCTGGGACAAAGCTCCATGCTTCTGATGGGGATCTCTGTGACCTGTGGTGCTGATTCCTTCTCTTTTATTTTTATTTTTCTACAATTGATGCTAGCTACCTAGCTCTGTATTTCTTTACCCCTCTCTCTTTTCTTATTTATTTATTTATTTTTTTACTATATCTGTCTGTATGAATTTTAAACCATTATTTAAGCTGTCCTGTTTCTCCCAGTCTCAAGGCAGGTGTTATCAGTCTGCTATCTTCCCTCTTCCTTTTGCCCTACCATATTATCTTCATTAGCCTTGATATTTGTGGGGGCACTTTGTCTTTTTTCATTTTGTTTTACTTTGGTTTGCTTTTTTTAATTGGAAGTTTTAAATTTACATCTTAATGTGATTCATTCTGACATGCTTTTCATTGTGACATTTCCATATATGCATTTTGTTGTACATTATTCATATAGGTTCCCCATTACCCTCTTGTATGCTTCCCCCATCCCACCCCCCCTTCAAAGACTTCTCTACTACTTACTTGTCTTTTTATGGTAATATTTTTCTATATATCCTTTGGTTCCAGTTCTATTTAAGATAGAAACTTTTCCTGAAGTGAACTTTCTTTTTACCTTGTCAGAACTATTACATGAATTTTCTAGACCATCTATAATAATACCATTCTTAGCTTTTTTTTCTTTTATTATGATCTGACCTTTGTATAGGATTTTTTCCTTCTTATAATTTTGATTCAGCTCCCACATATGAGTAAGGACATGTTGTGCTTCTCTTTCTGAGCTTGTGTTCATTCACTTAAAATAATTTTCTCTAATTCCATCCATTTTGCTGCAAATGTCCTTATTTCATTTTTTTGATTGCTGAGTAATATTCCATTGTGTATATGTACCATAGTTTTTTTTATCCATTCTTCTGTTGAAGGACACTTTGGTTGATTCCATATCCTTGCTATTGTGAAAAGTGCAGCATTGAACATGGAGATGCAGGTGTCTCTGTGGTATAATGACCCATCTCCCATTGGGTAAATTCCCAATAGTGTTATAGCTGGGTCATATGGTAGATCTATTTTCAGTTTTTAAAGATACCTCCATATTGATTTCCACAGTGGTTGGACCAATTTACAGCTCCACCAACAATGTAAGAGTGTTCCCTTTTCCCCGCAATCTCACCAGCATTTGTTGTTATTTGTTTTATTGATCTTGACCATTCTTACTGGTATAAGGTGAAATCTCATTGTTGTTTTAATTTGCATTTCCCTAACGGCTAGCGACATTGAGCATTTTTTTCATGTGTTTCATGGTCTTACAAGCTTCTTTTGAGAACTGTCTGTTCAGTTCCTTTGCCCAATTTGTGTATTGGGTTATTTGTTTTTTGGGGAGTTTTTTTCTTGAGTTCTTTATAAATTCTAGTAATTAGACCTTTATCTGATGTATAAAATGCAGAGATGTTTTTCCCATTCAGTGGGGATTTCCTTGACTCGGTTGTTTCTTTTACTGTACAGAAGCTTTTTAATTTCATGTAATCCCATTTATCTATTCTTGTTGCAATTTCTTGAGCAATTGGAGTCCTATTAAGGAAATACTTTCCTATGCCTATATGATGGAGTGTGAAGTTTTAAAGTTTTAAAGTTTTAAAGTTTCTGGTTTTATGTTGAGATCTTCTATCCATTTTGAGTTAACTCTCATGCATATTGAGAGATGCGGGTCAGTTTTCATTTTTCTGCATGTGGATGACCATGTTTCCCAGCACCATTTATTGAAGAAGCTGTCCTTTTACCAGTTTACTTGCTTTGCTCCTTTGTCAAAAATCAGGTGGCTGTAGGTGTGTTGAGGTATTTCTGGGTCTTCTATTCTGTTCCAGATATCTTTGGGCCTATTTTTGTGCCAGTACCAAGCTGTTTTTGCTACCACTGTCCTATAGAATAGCTTGAAGTCAGGAATTGTGATTCCAGCTGCATTAGTTTTGTAGTTTAAGAGTGTTTTGGCTATGTGTGGTCTTTTGTGGTTCCATATGATTTTTTGGATCATTTTTTCTATTTCTGTAAAGTCAGTCTGTGGAATTTTAATGGGTATTGCATTAAATCTATAAGTTGCTTTTGGTAGGATAACCATTTTTACTATATTAATTCTCCCTATCCAGGAGCAGGGAAGGTCTTTCCATTTTTCAGTGTCTTCTGTTATTTCTTTCTTTAATGTTTTGAAATTTTCCTTGTAGAGATCTGAAGGGTCTTTGGTTAGATTGATTTCAAGGTATTTAATTTTCTGGTGGCCTGCAGCCATAGCCCTGTGGCATCCGATCCTGTCAGATCTCGGAAGCTAAGCAGGGTCGGGCCTGGTTAATACCTGGATGGGAGACCACCAGGGAACACCAGAAGCTGTAGGCTTGGGAGAAGGACCTGGCAACCCCCTCCCAAAAATCAATCTGCCATTGAAAACCCTATGAACAGCAGAGAAGCACTGACAATAGTGTTTCCCCTGTTGTACAGAGGGTTGCTGTGAGTCGGATACCGACTCGATGGCACCTAACAACAACAACAATTTTCTGGTGAGCTATTGTGAATGGTATTTTTTCTGAAATTTCCTTCTCTTCCTGTTTGCAGTTGGTGTAAAGAAAAGCTATTGATTTTTGTGTGTTGATTCTATGACCTGCGACTTTGCTGAAGCGGTTAATTAGTTCTAAAAGTTTTCTGGTTGAGGTTTTGGGGTCTTTCAGGTATAGGATCATATCATCTGCAAATAAGGATAATTTGACCTCTTCATTGCCAATCTGTATCCCTTTCTCTTGTCTGATTGCCCTGGCAAGGACTTCAATTACTATGTCAAATAGAATAGGAGAAAGAGGACATCCTTATCTTGTTCCAGATCTAAGAGGAAATGGTTTTAGTTTTTCTCCATTTAGTATAATGTTGGCTGTAGGTTTGTCATAAATGGCTTTTATGATATTAAGGTATTTGCCTGTTATACCTATCTTCTCCAGCTTTTTTATCATGAAAAGATGTTGCACTTTGTTGAAGGCCGTTTCAGCATCAATTGAGATGATCATGTGGTTTTTGTTTGCCAGTTTCTTGATATGCTGGATTACATTAATTGATTTCCATATATTGAACCAGCCTTGCATCTGTGGTATAAATCCCACTTGGTCATGGTGAATAATCTTTTTCATATGCTGCTGGATTCTGTTTGCCAGAATTTTATTAAATATTTTTGCATCTAGATTCATAAAGGAGATGGGTCTATAATTCTCTATCTTAGATGAATCTTTCTTGGTTTAGGTATCAGGGTGATGGTAGCTTCATAAAATGAATTTGGGAGTGTTCCCTCCTTTCCTATTTTTTGGAATAATTTGAGGAAGACAGGTATTATATCTTCTTTAAAAGTTTGGTAAAATTCTACTGTGAATCCATCAGGACCTGGGCTCTTCTTTGTTGGGAGATTTTTACTACCTTTTCTATTTCTGTATATATAATGGGCTTGTTTAAGTTAGTTATGTCTTCTGGGGCTAGCTTTGGTAGGTCATATGTGTTAATAAATTTGTCCATTTCTTCTGCATTTTCATATTTTTGGGAATACAGTCTCTCATAGTAATCCCTGATGATTTTCTGTATTTCACTGAAGTTGGTGGTTATGGAACCGTTTTCTTTTGTAATCTGTACTATGTTCATTTTTTCCTTTTTCTTTTTGATGATGTGGGCCAGATGTTGGCTATTTTATTAATCTTTTCAAAGAACCAGCTCTTAGTCTTATAAATGTTTTGAATTATCTCTTTGGATTCTATTTGAGGTACTTCTCCCTTTATTTTTGTAATTTCTTTTTGGATGCTCCTTTTAGGATTGATTTGTTGTTGGATTTATAGTATCTTAAGGTGCATCATTAGGTCATTTATTTGGTCCTTCTGTACTTTATTGATGAAGGCACTTAATGCTATAAACTTCCCTCTTAAAACTGCCTTTGCTGTATTCCATAGGTTTTGGTAGGATGTGTTTTCATCATCATTTGATTGCAGGAATTTTTAAAATTCCATTTTGATTTCATCAACAACCGATTGGTCATTCAGCAGTGTATTATTCAGTCTCCATGAGTTAATAAAGTTTCTGGAATTATTCTTGCTCTTGAGCTCCAATTTTATCCCATTATGATCTGATAAGGAACAGGGAATAAGTTCTACTTTTTTCTATTTGTTGAGGGAGTTCTTATGGACTACCATACGATCTATCTTAGAAAACATTCCATGTTGAGCTGAGA
The DNA here is from genome assembly GCA_007922755.1 of Pedetes capensis. Lineage (NCBI taxonomy): Eukaryota > Metazoa > Chordata > Mammalia > Rodentia > Pedetidae > Pedetes > Pedetes capensis. The sequence goes on from VMDO01009780.1 coordinate 20,977, forward strand.
AGAATGTGTATTCCTCATCGTGTGGATGAAATATTCTGTATAGATCTGTGAAATCCAACTGGTTTAGGGTGGAGATTAGATTTGACATTTCTCTGTTGATTTTTCATTTTGATGACCTATCTCTTGACAAAAGTGGGGTATTGAAATCTCCCATTATTATTGATTCTGGTCCATTACAGTTCTTTATATTCCATAAAGTTTATCTTTTTTTTCCATAAAGTTTATCTTATAAAGCTAGCTGCCCCTGTGTTTGGGGCATAAATATTTAGGAGCATTATTGATTCTTGATCCATTGTTTCTTGTGTTAAAATGTGATGTCCTCCTTTGTCTCTTCTAATTAGTTTTGGAATGAAATTTAATCTATCTGAAATTAGAATTGCAACACCTGCTTTTTTTTGTTCCCCTCTGCTTGGTATACAGTTTTCCAGCCCTTAACTCTCAGTTTATTACAGTCTTTGTGAGTTAGATGAGTTTCTTGAATAACACATATTGATGGTTTATGTTTTTTCATCCAATTAGCCACGCTCTCTTAATTGGTGAGTTAAGACCATTTATGTTAATAGTGATTATTGAGTAGCATTTATTGTTATTGTTATATATCCAATCATTACCTGTTACTGGTTTATGAATCATGTTTGCTTTGTTCCTTTCTTGGGTTGCACTCATTTCAGCTAACCAGTTCTTTGATTTCCTATATAGGGTTGTCTTATCTCTCCTGGATGTGGTAATTGATTTACAATCCTCTGCAGGGCTGGTTTGGTGGTTGCATATCATTTAAATGCATCAATATCATTAAATGTCTTATACTCCTCTTCTATTTTCAAAGATAAATTTGCTAGATATATTAATCTTGGTTTAATTTTTTTTTATGTGAAGATTTCAATGTTGATATGGAGAAGTCTGCAGTAGTTTTAATAGGTTTTGCTTTATAAGTAATAAGGGGTTTCTGCCTTGTTTCTTGCAGGATAGCTTCCTTGGTTTCTAATGACAGCATTTGAGCGATAATGTCTTGGGGATGACCTGTTTTGATCAACTTTTGAGGGAGTCCTGAATGTTCCAGTTGTGTGTGTATCCATATTCTGTATTATCTCTGGGAAGTTTTCCTTGAGGATATCATATACTAGATTTTGAAGGCCTCTGGTGGATCTTTCTTCTCTTTCAGGGATGCCTTGAATTCTTAAGTTTCATTTTTTCATTCTATCTGAGTTCTCCTGGAAGTCTTTTTAAAATACCTTTATCATTGATTCCATTTCTGTCTGTTTGTATTTAAGTTCATTTATGGCATCTTCCGAATTGGAAATCCTCAGCTCAGATTCATCCAGTCTTGATGAAAAGGATTCTTTAGCCTAATTCAATTCATTTATCTTCATTTGCATTTCAATGATTATTGCTTGGTTTTTCCTGATCATTTCTAGCTGGGAGGATAGAATGGACTCCAGGTGAGATACCTTCTTTTCAAGGATTTCAAGGGTGCTGGTAGTATTCATTTTAATTTCTCTTAGCATGTTTATAACCATAACTCTAAATTCCAATTCAGAGATCTCTAAGAGTTGAGATTCCTTGGAGGAGTTTGTTGGGGGGGCTTTGGTCTGTGGGGCCATCGGATTCATCCTGCCCCTTTGTGTTTCTTGTAAGTTTGCTTTGTTTGCCCATAATATGGTCTGGGAAATAGAATTCACCTCTCCTGAGTGTACAGAACTTTTCCCTCTGTTATTCCTTTGAGATTGTGTGGTGCTGAATCTCTGGTGCTTATTTGAGCTTGCAAGCTGCATAGTTCCTTGGCTGTTTAGTCTGTGGGGCTCTTACTCTAGTTCACCAACCCAACTCCAAAGGGGCTAGGGGCTAGGGAGGCGATAGATTCTGTGGGGTGAGAAAGGGGGGGATCTGGTGACAGAGGAGGGGAAAAGAGGAGGTAGAGGACAGAGACTAATAGAAATTACTGTCAAAATTAAAACTAAGGCTAAAACTTAAGGGTAGTTAACTAAAACAAAAACACATACAGCATAAGAAAAAGAGAAGGAGAATAGAAAAAGGGAAGAAAATGAAAAAAGAAAGAAAGAAGAAAAATAGAAAAAAATAACTTGCGCATACATGTTCCCACACACACATGAAAACACTTGTCGCCAGGCGTGGTGGTGCATGCCTGCAATCCCAGTGGCTTGGGAGGTGGAGGTGGGAGGATTGCAAGCTCGAGATCAGAGGCAATCTGCGTAACTTAAAGAGACCCTGTCTCAAAAAGTAAAAAATATGGGCTGGGGGTGCAGCGCAGTGGTCCAGCACTTACAAAGTATGCAGGCGCAAGACCCTGGTTTCAAACCCCGGTACCACACACACACACACACACACACACACACACACACACACACACAAAGACACTTGTAGGTTCTCACAAGAGGAATCTGAATTGTGGACACATAGTTCCACTGGATGAAGTGAATACTGCAGGATGCAGTGAACCCTGCAGAACACAGGGTGGCAGTGTTTTCACACAATCCATGGAAGCAGACTGCCTTAGTGTCCAAGGCTTCTGCATAGGTTCCCTCTATCAAGTGGATATTGTGGGCAGCCCCACAATGTCCCGGGTTTAAGTGGGACACTGAGTGCCCATAGGATCTGTTCCAGGAAATATTCTATGTCTATTGTATTGTTAGAGAGGCAGTGGAACCTGTGGGGGCCTCCCTGGAGTTCTCCGTGTCCCACATAGTTCTGGCACCAATTCTCCAAATGGGAGATTTCCGCCCCAAAGCCTACAGCATGGAGGGAAAATGGGTGCTATCATGGATTTTTATTGCAGGGCTTTCCACCCACTGGGAGTCCACTTGGGAGGTCCCAATCCCCTAGTGGGCACCTCAATTCTCCCCCTGCAGTGGGCGGGATGATATCCAACTGTCCCGGGGTAGAATCTGCAGCAGGTCTGTCCCTGCACCACCATCACGCTTGAAACTGCTCTGGGACTAATTGTGCCACTAGGCTCTGCCAAAAAGGTACACTCTGTCTGCGTGGGGCTCAGTTGCCTCCGCAGACCCCAGCCTACTCCACTCTGTGGTGGGATGACTTAGAATCACCTCTGGTATGTCTGGGATCCAGGTGTATGTGTGCCCATATGTCTGTGGAGATCAAGTCTGCACAACTGTCCCACCACAACAGGAGGGAGGGAGCTGCACCTTGGCTCTGGTCGTGCACCACTGGCACCGGTTTCCCAGTTTCCTCTGTCATCACTCCTTGCACTCTTACGTATCCACTGTCATGGATCTGATCCCTATTTTATTTCATGAGGGTCCTACATCAGCCCAGCGTCTCCAGCTGTGCAGTGTGCACAACTAGGGATGGTGATTCCGTGTGCCACCTCAAACTGATTCACCCAAAACTTGCAGTTTGTGTCCCGTGGGTGGGGTGACAGTGTGATGTCAAGGTTGCACTCCATGTTGGGTCTGGCCCCCATGGATGTGTACGCTAAGTCCCCTCCGAGTCTCTGGGATTCTATCTGCCATCTGCCTGATGGCAAAATGGCGGAATGGCAACCCAACTGCTGTCCTCTGTGTAGATCCTCTGAAGCCAGATCCGTGCTTTCAATGTTCATCCAGCTTCTTCCTCTATCTCCCAATCTAAACTATCACTGTTTCTATCTATTCAATGTGAGCTCCAAACCCCTAATCAAGGCTTCCCTCTATTCCTGGACAGAAGGTGTGTGCTATCTGTCTGCCATCTTCCAACCCTTATTTAGGTTTGCTTTTTTGAGACAGTGTCTTGCTTTGTAGCCCAGACTGGCCTTGGACTCATGTCCATCTGCCTTTGTCAGCCTCCTGAGTGCTAGAATTACAGATGTGCCTCACACCCGGCATGCCTTTTTTATTTAAGAATTCCTTGATTATTTTTGGCCCTTTGCATTTTCATATATGTTTTAGAATCAGTTTATCATGTGTCATGAAAAATTCTTTATGTTGTCACTGAAATTGCAGTGTAACTGTAGATCTTCATGGGGAAAATTGGCATTTTATATTGAATCTTCTTATTCACCAACATGATGTATCTATTGTTGGGTCCCTGTTCGGGCACTAACTATGTTGGGTCCCTGTTCGGGCACCAACTATGTTGGGCCCCACGTTCGGGCACCAACTGTATGTGGGGCCCTCGCCTCCCGGTCCGGCCTGGAGGTTTGGACTGGCTGCGCCGCCATGCACACAGATACTAAAAACAATTCACTCGGGACCCTCAGGTGAGGGGCGCAGACTCCTACAGCCCTCGGGACCCCAGCGGAGACGGGAGAAAGGAAAGGCCTCAGGCGCAAACACCTGTGTTGGTCGTCTCGGTGATCAGGAGGAGGCAGCTGTTGCTTCGTCGGTGATCAGATGGAGAGCTGGTTCTTTTCCTTGTTGAGGATTGCGATGGAAGAGCGTTTTTTCCTCATCAAAGGTCCGGGGGAGAGCAGCGGGAGAGGTGCTTCCTCATTGGTGGTCCGGGCAGGAACAGGCGAGAAGGCGCAGAAAGGGATGCCAAAAAGGCCGTGCCAAAAATAGGGTCGAGCTGCCGCAGCACAGCTCTTTATGTAGCTCGCCCATGGAATGGCCTGAGCCAATCAGCTTTCAGTCCAATTGTCCAATCAGGAAGGGTTTTGTACAAATGTGCAACCAAGTTACTTTCATTTTCTCTAGGTTTCTAACTTACAAACCAGATATTCAAATGCCATTTTCCCAGTTTGGGAGTTTTTGCCAATTTCCTCCCAATTTTTCCCTACATCTATGAGTTTAGCTCTCCTTTTAATGCCTCTCGATAAAATTTTATAATTTTCATATCAAAGGGCTTATAAGGCCTGGTGCTGTGGCATATGCCTGTAATCCCAGCTGCTCAGGAGGCAAGAGGCTAGAGGCAGCCTGTGCAACTCAGTGAAATCCTGTCTCAAAAAATAAAATATGAGCTGGAGGTGCAACTTAGTTGTAGAGCACTTGCCTAGCATATGTGAGTCCCTGGGTTCAAACCCCTAGTACTGCTAAATAACTAAATAAATAGATAAATAAACTAAATTCCTTAAGAATGTTTTGTGCAGGATGTTTTTCTCTTTTAGCCAATTAGTTGTGAGAATTTTAATGAATTGTTTTCCTGTCTTGGACTTTAATTTCCCCTTATGAAAAATGTGACATTTGAACTAGATCAGCTCTCACAGGCTTTCTAGCCCAAGACGACATGATTAAAATATTAGGATTGAATTGATAATTTTTAATGCACAAAATATAGGTAGTCCACAGGAGGGAGCTCCTCTGCATTTTGTGTCAGGCAAGACCACCAGGCTGCTGTGAAAATAGATAGCACACCTGCTAGTGATAGCTGCAGATGTTTCTCATGGCAAAGATCAGATCTCATTTTCTCAGGGTTTGGAGGAGGCAGGGAAGAGACTCCCTGGCATCTGTTCAATCACAGTTCTGCACACAAGAAATTCCACTTTGGTCTTTGGAGGCTATTACTTGTTCCTGGGTATGGGGTTATAAAACACGTTTTTGAGCCTAGAAGGAAATTTGTAGATCATCTAATTTAGCTCTTTCACTTGAAAAATGAATAAATTATGACTAAGAGAGGCTTTTGCTTTCTGAAGGATTTATGATTTGTGGGAAAGCTCAGCCTGAAACTCAGGTCCAAAAAATTTTAAGCCATATTTGAGGGAATGGAGTTGGAGGAATAAGAGGTGAATGTTGGTGATAAGGATTGTGTTTAATTTTTAATAGACTGTGGGGTGTATGTAACTCTGTAAACTCCTAGAACTATATGTAATATTGTATGTATAGATGAGTGTGTGTATATGTGCTTATACATAAATAGTTTGTCTGGAAACAGGACTTTTGTTGTGATTTTGAATTGGAGCTGAGCCTGGACACACATACCTATAATCCTAGCATTCAGGAGGCTGAGAGCCCACCCACATAGTAAGACCCTATCTTAAAAAAAATGTGTGTAGGGGGGCAGGGAACAGAGAGAAAGAAGAAAAGAAAAGAAATTGGATTGACTTCTGTAAGCCACTGTTTACTTACAAGGGAGGATACCTTTGACTGGCTTAAAAAATTCATTAAGTTTATATATTAGACTCCCTTGGAAACACCTACCTTGGAAAGTTGACAAAAATTGAGCTATCTTTTAGCTTATTTATCTTTACTTGATTTAATGATTTCCAGAGCTCATCTTTTTTTTTTCTTACTCAAAATGGCTTTTAAAATAAAGTGCTGTTATTGGATATTCTTTTTAGAGAAGATGAAGCTTCACTTTTCTCCAATAGTAATCTCTTCGCAAGTCTTGTGACTAATTTTGAAATGTTTCTCCAGAGTACTCTTATTATTTGTGATTCTCCCAATTCACCTTCATATGAGCTTTACTTGAGAACTATAAACATTTTACAATTCTTTGGTTCTGCCTTTACCTTAAGGATAAGATGTTTAGTTATTTGGATTACCTTTACCATGAATATCATGGGCAAGATTTTAGCCTTTATTTTGGATTAAAATTTAAAAACCCCAAAATAGAAATCAACGATCTATTGATTTCTCAGTCAACAGTAAGACTTAGAGTTCTTGCATTGTCTTCCCCCTCCTTTTGTTTGCTGCAGTGCTGAGATTCAAACCTAGGGCCTCTCACATGTTAAGCAAAATGTTCTGCTTCTGCCACTGGGCTATATATACCCCAGCGTTCACTGCATTGTAATGTATTCTTTTCTAATAAAGCTTAGAGAGAAAGATCCTCTGGGACAAATACATACTTAGTATTAGTAAATCTTTATCATGTGTGGTGTAGTCTGGTTATAAGAGAGTTGAAATTTATTTAAGCTTTTATATGTTGGTCCAAGGAGAGGCGCTGTTGATACACCAGAAGGTAAAGGATAGCGAGAGTGTGTAGAAAGGCAGAGTAGGGACACTGGAAGCTTTCTAGTTTCCTTCAAGGTGGAGTTCCAGACTAGTGCTTCAATCTCTGTGTCATGTTGGATATTCAAGGGAAGGAATATTAATCTTTAGAAGAAATAGTTATAAAAATGAATGTTAGGGGTATAGCTCAGTGGTGGAGTGCTTGCCTAGCATGTTGATCCCCAGCATCGTGGGGTTGGGGAGTGAATATTAGGCCAAATGATTTTTATGTTAACATACTCTTCCTTGGCACATATTATTGAGGTTTTTCTCTATTGATGATTTCTGTGTGGAGCTTACCATCTATAAATTTCAGCTGGAGTTATGAGACAATGGGATTTCAGGCTGGGTAAAACAAAGGGCTTTCCATCCCATTAAGAAAATCTTTAGAGTAGGACATGGTGGCATACTTGTAATCCCAGCTACTCAGCAGGCTGAGGCAGGAGAATCACTTGAAGCCAGGAGTTTGAGACCAGCCAAGGTAACATGATGAAACTCCATCTCAAAGAAAAAGAAAAACAAATCAAATGATAAGAGAGCAGTTTTATTCATTTATTTTAAAAATGTTTTTTATATTTGACAACTGCTTTTCTCCATAAGTGTTATTTGATGGGTGTAATGAATGAATATTTTAAACAATCATATTATTGTTGGGCACAGTTATCCATGCACAATAATTAATGACAGATGAACTCATTATTATCTGAATTGTTGAAAAATCTGTGTCTCCCACTGACTTCAATAACAGAGCATTTTTCTTGGCTTTTTAGGTTTCCTCCTTCCTCGCCCTTGAAACCATATCCAAAGAAGGCCCCATATCAAAAGAATGTTATTAAATTTCCACAGTGGAATGATCCCCTACCAGGTACTTCCCAAGAGAACATCCCAGTGAGGCCAGTTGTGATGGTAAGTGCTGTGACCAAAAGACAGAGAGCTCATAGTAGGGGGAATCATCTGGTAAACTGTAGGCGTGGCCTATTTCTTTCTGTTGGTCTCTTATGAATAATGGTCTGGAAGTACTGTAAAGCAGTATCATACCTGAGAGACCAGTTAACAAAGAAAGATTGGCCCTTACATTTTTTTCCCTTTTGCCCATTGCCATTTTGATGAAATACATGGTAGCTGTTTTCAGAGGTTGAGTCAAACCAGATTTCTTTTAAAACTCTGTTTTACTGCATGTTCTATAATTTACTCTTCTTTCTCTTTGTCTGATCCTGAACTTTGTTAAAATTCTTATCAGTTGAGACTGAGAAAGTAGAGCATGGTGTATTGTGGAATGACCCCCTGACACAATCTATGAACAAAGATGGATTCTTCTAGTCTTGGAAAACTTCAGCTCACTGTGAAACAGACTAACTCTTTTTCTCCTCATATTTTTTTCCCTTAAAATATCCCCAGTGGAAGACTATCAAGCTTATGATAATACTAAAAAGTAAAATACAGAGAAAAGCTTTTATAAAGCAGTTTTCTATTAATACTAATGTTTGAGGTTAATCTGGTCTTACCAGACTAGATATCCAAAAACATAGTTTTGTTTGGAAAGATATGACAAAACTATTCTCAGGTAGTATAATTAAAAGAAACAAAAAAAAATTTTTTTTTTTTCCTAAAGAGATCCTATTATGTCTCAGAATAGTTAAGAAGCTTAGACTTACCAAAGGCGATTCAAGGACAAGTGTGACATCAGTAACAGCAGTGGGAACTCCACGGGGCTTGTAGATTTGTCAGGGACGGTGATGAATTTACTTTCAGTTTGATGACAACGATGGCTTATGTTAAGTGGGAGTGCCTCACAGTTAGATAGAGACAATGACCTTGGAACTTAGAGGAGAGATTGTATTTGGAAGTCTTAATTTTATTTGTTCAAACGATTTATTGATTGTCCCTGTATGCCCAGTGTGCTAGGCTCTGTAAAACCACTAATATGTGTCATTGTTTGTGTTTTATTTTGTTTTTGAGACATGGTCTTGTTATATAGCTTAAGCTGGCCTTGAACTGTGGTTATATGGCCTAAGCCTCCCCAGTGCAAGTGCTGGGATTATAGGCGTGTGCTACCACACCCAGCTCTGTGGCACAATTTTTGCTCTAAAAGATCCTACAGTCTAGAAACAAATACAATAGAAAGCAAACTTTTTGGAAAACAAAGTGGAAATACTCTACATGAGTGCTATTTGAGGACTGTTTATTTCTAATGAGGAGTACTTAAAGACTAAGTGATGGTTCTTGTCCTAGAGAAAATTAAAATATAAGTGCCAGGAGATCAGGTACACTTTCTTTTTAGCGTTTGCATTAAATACCTAATATGACCCTATGAGGGCTGGGATTTAGCTCATTTGGTAGAGCGCTGCACCGCAGTCTCTGAGGTCCCGAGTTCAATTCCCAGCACCGCAAAAATGGGAGAAGGACCTGGCAATCCACTCCCAAGGTAATCCCGAAACAGTCTGCCATTGAAAACCCTATGAGGGTTGCTATGAGTCGGATACCAACTCGACGGCACCTAACAACAACAACAACATGACCCTATGAAAAGAGTTGTTATTCAATAGACATTTGTTCATTATAAGGTCACCCAGTATTTATACAAATGGAATAAAATCCCATATTAAGTTACTGTGCATATGTGTCATCTGTATAATGACTCCTTGATCTGTTCTACCTGGTTTTTGTGAAGTTGTAATGTTCCTACTATCCCCACTGAGAGGACAAAGTGTTGTTAGCACATTTCCTTCCATCCATTGTTCAGGGTTTTGCATCAATGATGACGACTTCTATGTCCATTTCCAGTTTTTCAGGTGCCCTCAAGTGGTGTGCCAGAGTCCCAGGTTCATTAACTCCCTGGACCCTCAAAACTTACGTTTCTTCCCAAACCATCTGCATCCATATTCTTTTTTTTCATATAACTTCTGTGTTGCCTTTTCTTGTACTTCCACATTATGTGACGTGGTTACACATGACTATGAAAGCTTGGGCTCCTGCTTCCTGAGGACTATCTGGAGAAAGAATGATGGAGTGGGATCTGTTTCCTTAGGGATACTTGATGCAGTTTTAGAATGATGTGGGTTAATCCTCAGTAAATAAACAGTTCATCTTTCTTAAAGAGCTTACATTTGTCATCCTTTTATCACATATTTCTTTCTCTTTCAGTTTGCTTGATACTTTGTGTTTTGTCCTTGTGTCTTCACTAGCCATTATTGTTGTTGTTGTTGTTAGGTGCTGTTGAGTCGAGTCCACCTCATAGCAACCCTATGTATAATAGAACGAAACACTCCCGACTCTGTGCTATGCCAGGCACTATGTCAGTGCTTCTCTGCTATTCATAGGGTTCTCGATGGCTGAATGTTTCCAGATTGTTTCAGAAGTGGGTTGCCAGATCTTTTTCCCATTTTTGCATTGCTCGGGTGTTCCAACCCAGGGCCTCAGTGTGTACAGCAGCACTCTACCAACTGAGCTAAAAACCCTAGCCATTATATAAAATAAAATAAAATAAAACAAAACAAAATAAAACAGAGCAAATGCAATTATTTGTTGTGTTTGCAGGGGGCATACACACATGATAGCATGAATGGTAAGAGGGGGCTTTAGAGCCAGACTGCTGAGTTTGAATCTTCTGAAATTATTAGCTATTTGAACTTGTTTCTGTGTTTCATCTCTGTTTGTGTCTAAGTTTTCTTACTGGTGAAAATAGGATAATAACACCCTCTAAGGTAAGGTTACTCTGAGAATCCAGTGAGTTTGTACCATGAAGTGCTAAGAATAGTGCTTGGCACACAGTTTCCCATTAACTGTTAAGTACTATTGCTTGTTGTTGTTGTTAGGTGCCGTTGAGTTGGTATCCGACTCATAGCGACCCTCATAGGGTTTTCAATGGCTGACTGTTTCGGGATTGCCTTGGGAGTGGATTGCCAGGCCCTTCTCCCATTTTTGCGGTGCTGGGAATTGAACTCGGGACCTCAGAGACTGCAGCACAGCGCTCTACCAACTGAGCTAAATCCCAGCCCAAGTACTACTGCTACTATTAATTTATTCCATAGAATTGTTCATTAGCAGAGAAAGAAGAAAACGAATTCTCCATATTATCATCTGCAGAGAATTATGAACATTTTTATTCTGTATTATTTTTTCCACGTATGCCTTTAGAATGAAAATGAGGTCATGCTGCAGTGTTTTGTAGCCTGTGTGTTATACCCATGTTTTCATGCTACAAAGCATCTGAAATCATTTTAATGTCTGTATCGTGTCTAATGGGGCTGGGTTTTAGCTCAGTTGGTAGAGCACTGCGCTACAGTCTCTGAGGTCCCGAGTTAGATTCCCAGCACCGCAAAAATGGGAGAAGGACGTGGCAATCCACTCCCAAGGTAATCCCAAAACAGTCAGCCATTGAAAACCCTATGAGGGTCGCTGAGTCTGATACCGACTCGACAGCACCTAACAATAACAACAACATGTGTCTAATATAAAAGTGATATATTTTATCTGTCCAGTCCTTTACAGTAAGGTATGTTTGCTGTTTCTAGATTTTCAATATATAGCAATGTACTAAGTATTAATTTCATAGATACATATTTGAATACATTCAGGAATAATCTTTTAGAATATCTTTGGTAGTAGATTTGCTAGGCAACCTATAACGCCTACCTTCATAAACATACACTCTTGAGTTTAAAATTCACATATCCACCTGTCCTTTGAATTTCTTTTGTAATTCAGTAATTCTTTAAACACAAAAACCAAATTAAAAAAGACTTTCTTACTCCTTTTTTCCAAATTAATAATACTGTCTATAATGTTACTTTCATAAAAAACTATTAAGAAACTCTTTGTAAATGACTTCTAACATGCTTTGCCTTTTAAAGATTCTTCCCTGTGATTACTAAAATAAAGTTTTATGACTTGTGTAGTAGCTTGAGTGTGGGAAATGAGCTTACTGAGGATATTGATGGGGTTGAACGCTGGGACTTGGGACAATTTAACTTTGAGGAGCTTGAGCTTTCTCCTCCATAGAAAGGAGTTCATTCTCCCTCTCAACTATCCTTGGCTGCCTTTGTAGAGCTCTTGCTTTTCTGCATTTTGCTGATGCCTAGGAGTAGGCAGCTTTGCAACATTGTACTTACTTCACACTTGCTCATCAAAAAGAATTCTTGAAAATAATGCATTTTAATTTTATTTTAAATAGTGACTCAGTTTGGACAGTGTGAATTTGGATAGGTATTTCTCTACTTAATTTTGAATTGATAAAATTTTACTTCACTGCTGTTTCCCTGATTCGTTGGAATGCCCATAGGAAATATTAGCTACATAATGTTATGGTTATTGGCTTAGCTCTTTTGTAATTCATGTTATTCATGTATAATATGGCCTAATCTTGAGTTATTCTTTAGTTTTCTGAGGGCCATGCAAAGAAAGTTAGTTTACAATTCTAATCATTATTTTAAGTCAAATTATATATATCCAGATGAAAGACATTTCTCATAAAACTGTACCACTTTGTAGTGAATATTAATTCTCTCTCTCACTGTCCATTCTCCTTCTATCCTTACCTTCCTTCTTACTCCTCAATTCCTCCCCTGAAAATTAGAACTCTGAGATGTGGTTCAAGCGTCACAGTATCGCTATTGGAGAGGTGCCGGCTTGCCGTCTAGTCCACCGCAGGCAGCTGACAGAGGCCAATGTGGAAGAGATATGGAAGTCCATGACGTTATCACAGTACGTACATTTGATATTAATGAGAAATTTTAGAGATTTTGCTTTTCTATTTTGCCTCTTCACTACACTCTGCATATTTTATTTTCTAACATTATGTTTAAAAATCAGAACTTTGCATAATTTGTACCTATGTTGATCAGCAAACATAATTTAACCGCATTCCAGGGATTTTCTATTGTCATTTTTGTAATAGTTAAAAATAGGAGTTTAAAAGTTAAATGTACTTTTTAATTTTTTTAGACAGGGTGGTGTTGTGTTACCCAGGTTGCCCTCAAACTTCAGATCTTCCTGCCTCACCCTCCCAAGTGCAGAGTGACAGGTGTGTGCCACCACACCCAGCTAGAACTCCTTTTATTTATTTATTTTTAATTTTTAGTTTTTTAGTAATTTTTGTAGTTGTACAAAAAATAATGAGTTTCACCATGACGTTTCCATACATGCATATCATTGTACATTGCTCATATTCATGCCCCCATCACCTTCTCTTGTTTGCCAAGTTCATAAACTTTCTAGTAACACTGAAATCTTAAGTTAATAAATGCAGGAGGGAACTTGGCCTCAAATATTTGAGGTACTATGTTGCTGCTGTTGTTAGGTGCCTGAGGTACTATAGGTATAATAAAAAATTAATAGTACTACAACAATTCTTTTCCCCCCACCCCCACGAATGTACTAGTAGCAGTTTCTCACCATTGGATAAGCTAGGTTTTGTTTTAATAGTGTTTTTCATGTAAAATTATTTTCTTGGAAGTCAGAGTGTTATGAAATCATTGAAACAATATGTTAATGATAAAAGATTATCTTTTAAGGTTATTTTATCATATTTCATTTCTAAGCCTTTTGCTCACAAAGATTGGGTGAAGTACATGAAAACAATGCATCTTGAAGATTGATCTTTTTCAGGGACTGGGTTTTAGGTAAATAATGATTTTTAAATGTAATTATTATTTATCTTTTTAGTTTACAGAAAATCCTTGGCCTAGATTCCTTAGAAGAAGTTTTAGACATCAAACTTGTCAACTCCAAATTCATCATCCATAATGTATATAGTGTTAGCAAGCAGGGAGTTGTTATCCTTGATGACAAGTCAAGTAAGTGCATGAAAACTATTTGTTCTTGGTTGACCCAACACACTGGCTACACAAGTCCATCCGCTCCTATTTGACCCATCCCTAAGCCTTAAGTAAGTTTACTCCATTGTTACAAATATCCTTTTACTTTGTACTACTTTGAAAAATGTGTTTGTTGTTGTTGTTGTTGTTAGGTGCCGTGGAGTGGGTATCTGGCTCATAGCAACCCTATGTACAACAGACAAAACACTATTGTCATGCTTCTCTGCTATTCATAGGGTTTTCAATGGCTGATTGTTTTTTGGGAGTGGGCTGCCATGTCCTTCTCCTAAGCCTACAGCACCTGGTGCTCCCCATCCAAGTATTTATCCGGTCTGACCCTGCTTAGCTTCTGAGACATGACAGATTGGTTGACACAGTGGTACCGCTGTGTGAAAAAAAAATTGGCTTTAGGTTAAGAAAATGTCACACATAGCTGAATGTGTAGGAATGGAAGCTGCAGCAAAATGCTTCCAGAGACTAGTTCGTTGTGAACCCCTTTGGGCATTAAGTGGTTCCATATTATCCTCAGGAAAAGCCCTGAAACATGAGAAGGTTTAAGACTTGAGTCAGTTTTCAGGTGGGTTTTGAGGTTTGATTACATTTAGGCTTTTGACTTACCTTTTCATGATGGTGTCTTTGTGTTAGATTATCTAGGATAATTTTGATTTGTAGAATTGTTTTCTTTTTTTTAACTTAAAACTTTGTATGTTGATGGTCCTTTAGTTTTCCTCCAAGCTAGTTTACAAATGACAGAGGTGAAGGGGACATTTAGCAGCCATCCAACCTGGTTTCTGATTTGGAAAAATACAGTTGCGGTACCTATTGTGGGCCATAATCCTAGACTGATTTTTAAATTAATTTCTTAAGGATTGTACTAGAATTGAATGGACTCTTTGATTTGTCCTTTTAGTTTAAATCTTCATGCTGAGAACTGGCTGGAACTAAGTGACTTTTGGATGTGAGAAAATGGTATATAAGTTTTTGGGATTGTATAAACTATTATCAAAGATAGGGCTGGAGGATCATGGGCAGTAGGCTGAATGTACCAGAAGGAGCCTGAGCAGTGGAAGGGAGGAAGGGCTTTCACAGGCCATGTCTCCTGGCAGGAACAGAGCCTGTCTTTAAAAATGGAAACACTTCCCTTTTCATTGCCCTTGTATCAAGAATAGAGAACACCAGGAGATAGAAATAGGTTCGTTGTAACTTCATAAGTTATTGGGTAATATCAACACATCACATTAAGTTCCATAGCGTGAAGGAGGAGTGTAGCTTTTTAAATATACATAATCCCTTCCACCTTTTTTGTGGTATAGGAGCTTCATACTTTCAGTTACCAGTTAGATGACCAGTCATCTTCTGTTTTATTAGGTTCTTCTTAAAGAAGAGAGGATCTTACGTTATTCGAGTTCATTAGTTATAACTCAATTGAACAAGTGTCTTCCCACTTTACAGGAAGTAGAGAAGATGAAGTAGAAGTGTGACTGCTGGCCCATCTTGTCAATGTCTGGGGAAGGGCCAGGAGGAAGAGAGTGTATTAAATGACTCACTTGGGTTTTTTTTGTAGCAATGTTACTACTATTATGTTAAGGCTGTCCTGATATTAATAGCCTAATATTCATATGCTAGTGGAAATTTCTTGGACTAACTCATTTTGAAAATGGTACCAGGTAAAATGACACTTATAATGGACCTATACAATTTACCTTTTCTTCTTTTTGGTGCTGGGGATTGAACCCAGGGCCTTACACATGCCGAGTGTGTACTCTACCATTAAGCTACACCTTCAGCCCAGAATTCACCTTTAGTTATTTATTTTTCTGAGGGTGTTTGTTAGACTTTCTTCACAAATACATTTGATAAGTAATGTTTTGGCTTTTTCTGTATTTTCTTTTGTACTGTAATTCTTAGGGTTAATTGATTTGCCTGTTCATTTGTTTCTTGGAGCAAACATCAATTTTTTATCTTTTGTCTGTAGAGAAGTTTGTAGGCCTAATTTATATAAGCACATGTTATAACACTGTTGCTAAGATTTCTGTTGTTTAAATATTGTGATACACAAATAGGTGATATGTTTTATATTACCTAGGCTAGTAATACATTCTTATAATACCAAGTCTGTATATAATTCCTTGAGTTATATAGAATTGAATAAAACATCTTGTTTCTATTTTCACTTTTTCTGCAGAAGAACTTCCTCATTGGGTGTTGTCAGCTATGAAGTGTTTGGCAAATTGTAAGTACTAATTATCTGCCAGTTTTATGAAATTAACCAAAATTAGTGCATTGATTTAGAAAATATTTCTGCTTAATGGCCTGAACATTGATTTGACACCTGTGCGACTGGCAGTTAATTGTTTTGGGACTGCTGTGCTTTTAGTGGTAAATTTGTGATTTAGTGTATGGGCTGGGTTATAGAGCAATTTTAAAGGTATTTAATTCTTCCATGTTCTCATGGATATCATCACACTACACATAAAGTCCACACTACTTCTGATGGTTCTTGATAGGAGAGAAATTAGTGATAGTATGTGTAACATTAACAGTCTATAGGTTTTTATTCTTAAAACTTACACAAAAACATGTATTATTCAGTAGCTACTGTATCTATAGCATCAGTTTGCTCAGCAGATTCTGTCTCTTATTGACTTTTCATAGGGCAATATGTTAAATGGAACAGAAATATTTTAGAGGACTGATGCAACTGATATTCAGGATGGTTTGGAAGGAGAGGAACCTACATGCAGAGAAACAAGAAAGACCTATTTCAGGAATTTTGGATATACAATGAGAGGGCCTGGAACAGGGTAGTCCCTGTGAGGACTTTTGTAGATGTATGAAATGCATTTTGTAGGCATGTGTATCCACTTCTTTGGCTATCATAGGCATGATGAAGGAATGAGTTATTATAGTATCTAATAGATAATTGCAACAGTGGGCTTAAACATGAAAAAGACCATGTGCATAGCACAATGGTAGGTAGTGTTTTGTTCTGTTGTATATAGGGTTGCTATGAGTCAGACCCAACTTGACAGCACCTAACAATGGCAATAACTTTCAATACCACTTTGGGGGGTGATTTTCAGTAGTCTTAACCCAAAAAATGGATTCTGACAGTTAACGGGTTAAACCAAATAAGTAATTTTAATGAGAAGAGTTCTAGTCTTTTTAGTTGACTGATAAGGGTGATCTTTGGTGTTGGAGGAGCTATTGATTTTCATAGATACCTCAGAAAAGTAGTAGTTTCTTGGTTTTTTGGTTAGACTAGAATGTACAGAGGTAGGTATATAAATTCTTGGATTAGAAAATCCTGATTTATTATTTCAACTGGAGTTAGTTTTATTTGATTAGAATGAAGCTAGCTGTTCAGCTTAATGTGGGTAATTTTAGTGTTCCTGTGTGGAAAATGATTATATACTATCATTCTGAATATGCATGGCAACATTAGTTTGTGAAGACTAAAGTTCTCTGGGTTTAACTATTAAAGTTATCCTTTTTTTGTTTTTATTTTTGTTAATATTTTGGAAACTCTAAGATGGAGACTGGAGTACTGGTTTTAGCTTGGGGAAGTGCTTTTATTTTTCCTAATCAACCATTTGAAGTAAATTAAATTTAAATTATTTCATTGGCCAGAGTTGGCAATGTTGAGATAGAAGATATAAATGGGAAGTTAAATTACCCATTTCTGAACTCCTAGTAAAACAGAGATTTGGAAGCTGATCAGCTGGGAATGAATATAAGAGGCCAATATAACACATCTAAGCTCAAATGTGTTGTAAACCATATTAAGCTGTGTTTGTGATGTTTAATTTTCAATGATGACTAAAATGTAATGAAGAGTATAATTTTTCTTCAAGCAAGATGTATATATAAAGCTACAAAACTTCTGAAGAAAGGTTAGAATACTAAATTACTTATCAGGAGAGAGGAATAAGGAAAAATATTCTTAAAGTTCAAGATGATTAAGAAAAGATCTTAAAAATAAGGCCTCCTCTCATAAGGCTCACTGTGTACTGACTTGTTTTTTTTGTTTTATTTTTTTTTTTTTTGAGAAACTTTTTGTTGTTGTTGTTGCACATTTTTAACAAGGATGATGAAATTCACAAAGGGGTCTGACTGCTTAGAATGAATCACATACTTATCCTGGTAGGGACAAAGTCTAGGCAACATGTCTTGCTTGCTGAGACAGATCAGGCTATTTTAGTTGACTAAGCTTGGCTGTTACCAGGAGAAAGCAAGCAAAAATGGCCACTACATTTTCTCATAGGTTTTTGTGGTGCCACACATACATGTTTCATTATTTTAGCCAACAAATTATTTCATAAGAGAACAGAAGGCATTAAGAGAGTTTTTAGGGAGACCATTTTATGATGTCGCAGGGGATTGAAATGTGAAGGCCCAGAATGCTTTACTCTCCTTTTAAGTGTGATCCTCTATCACTAGAGCCAGAGATTCCATAGGAAGAATTTCCTTGAAATTTTCTTGGCTCCTTCCTTCATTCTCCTGGGCACAGAGATCTATTTGGGTACTGTTGTTTAGTCTCCTACTGGCCAATGCATTTGTACTCCTTTTCTTCCATGGTGTAATGGAAATGGAAATAGAGACAGCTGGCTAAACTATTCCTCATGGGACTGCTTGCCATTTTCCTGGAGACTCCAGCAGCTCCAGTTGGTCTATCAATTTCATAGTGTTTTGTACATGGATCACTGGGGTCATTCACTGCCAACTTGTGAAGAGTGTTTCTTATTCCTGTTTGGTCCCAGATACAAGTGGATCTTTCTCTGCCTTGCTACTGGCATAGGATATGGCAGATACTAGGCCTTTCAGGGTTCTTAAAGTTTTTCCAACTTTGCAGTATGACTGTTTGATGAGCTATCATGTGATGGTTGGCTGGGGATCAACTATAGAGTGTATAATCAGAATGAATTAACAAAACAAAATGTAGAATCTTTTGGGGTTATCTTTTTAAAACGTTAGTTTGAAATAGCTTGTTAAAAGCAGAAATTGACTAAACTTTTTACTAAACTCTATTTTACTAAACTCTATGACTAGGATTTTATGATATAGCAATGATGAAATAATAAAAAGCCTAAATTTGCTTTATAATTTGCCTATGACATATGTGAGCTAATTGTTATGTTGGTCAACTTTATCAAGATCAGGAAGGTAACTAACACTTCAAAGAAAATTATTGTTTACATTTAATAAAAGTGCCTTTCAGAAGGACATAAAAAAGAAGAGTGGATTTCTTTAAAAATGGAAGTGCCCCAGTGCATTTCCTCATTGTTTTATAATAGACTCCATTTAGACATAAAGTATATTTGTGTAACCAAAATGTATAATTTCAAATTTCCACATGAAAACTTTTCTGTGTATCTTGAATATCTATATACATCACACATATGCACACTTTCTAGTACTTAGAAATAATTGCCAAATTAATGTTTCTGTTTCTTTTTTTAAAAATAGGGCCCAACTGTTCAGATTTGAAGCAGCCTATGTACTTGGGATTTGAAAAAGATGTATTTAAAACTATAGCAGATTATTATGGCCACTTGAAAGAGCCACTGCTTACATTTCATCTTTTTGATGCTTTTGTCAGTGTATTAGGTAAGTTGGAATATAGTAAGCATATATCTGCATTATTAACATTGAGTCCTTTCTTTTTTCACTATTTTGAGACTTCTGTCAGCCAAAGTTCATAGCATTTTCTGAATAAAAACTGATTGTGTGCTTAGCATAACTAGATTCGTGCTCCATGAGGGAGTAAAATGTTTTTGATATCATTGATCTGTTCTGTAACAGTTGTTCATTTTGATCTTAGCTAAGAATTGAAGCTGGGTATATTTCCAAACTGATTTCAGAGTAAGGTCCCTCTAAAATGTCATTATAGAGGGTCCTAAGTGGAGAGGGATGGACAGACTGGGGGAAGCCTTTAGGTATCATCAAGAATAGACTATTGCATGTGGCAGGCATGATATATTAACTTTGCCTTATCTGATCCTTCTGAAATGAATATATTTGACACACTGTTAAAAAGCATTTTTTTATATCCTTATATAGTGGGAGAAGAAAGTCTTCTAGACCTTTGAAGACTATAATTTGCCTATCTGATTAACAGACTATAAGACTATAATTTGCCTATATGATTATCTAATATAGCCATCCTTTTAGTTTTTTTTTTTTTTTTTCCCCTACTGGGGTTTGAACCCAGGGTCTTGTGCTTGCATGCTCTGCAAGTGCTGGACCACTGAGCTTCACCCCAAGCCCATTTTTTCACTTATTGAGACAAGGTCTCACTAAATTACGCAGACAGCTTCTGGTCTCGAACTTGTGATCCTCCTGCCTCCGCCTCCCAAGGCTCTGGGATTACAGGAATGCGCCACTGCGCCTGGCTCCTTTTAGTTTCTGAAAGAAGGTAAATATACAGATTTGTAGTTTGAATTCCAGTAAGGTTGACTCATCTCTTAAATCTTTGACTTTGATTGGAACAGGATGCCATTAGATACAGTGTTAAAGTAAGTAATCAGTTTAGTTAATGATCTCCTTTTGAGCCTTATTCCTTTACTTCTAGCATGGTAGAGCTTTATGCCACAGCTGTGACCCTGAGAATGGTTAATCTTTATTGACATATGAAACAGGGTATATAAAAGTTCTTTTTAAAAAGCAAAGAAAAAAAAACACGACATTTTTTGAGATGTCAGAGTTATTCTTCATTGACAATTTAAAAAATTATTTAATGTGGTCCAGCAGTCTATAACAGGATGACTATCTTACAGTGATTTCCAAAATGGCAATAATATGAGTGTTTGACTTTTGAGTGTTGTGGATGAGATAGAGTAGAGTCCTTTACTTATACTCCTCACCCACCTTAGAATCCATTGAATTGTGTAGCTTTCAATAATTTGGCATATTGAGGATAAAAAGAGACAGACAAGAAGCAAAAAGGGCATGGAAGTGGGGTGGGGTGTTTTGGAAACGGAGTGACCGCACTGTTGGTCTGTGGGCCAAATTTGGCTCATGTAAATATACCATAAATATACCTCGTTTGACCTGTGTGTTTTAAAAAGGAAATTTAATTAATTGATGAATTTCAGGAAGTAGGAGGTTCGCATACAAATTCATAGTTATGGCTTTCTTAGAAAAATTGCAAGATCTGGTAGCCCTGGGGTGGATTTTTGGTGGTATAAGCTGCTATGGTTGTGTAACAAATGCCTCCACGAGAAGCAACAAGTGTTTCAGGGATGTGAACTCCCGCTTGTCACATCTCCAGTATTCTCCATTGCCTCTCAGACTCGTGAGGCCAAGTTCACTTGTCTCTCATTTATTCTATTTGTCTGCTCCTCTAGGGGGTTTGTGACTCCTGGTTTGTTTGCTTGTGGTCAGCAAGGCTGAGATAATAGCTCTTTGCTCTTCCTTTCCTCCTAATTTTAAATCTAGAAAATGCAATCAACATCCACTAGAATAGTGATGCACTAGATCATCTAATGCAGTAGATTGAGATCTCTTCTTGCTATCCAAACCTAGCCTATCCAAAATGCTAGGTTTTCCATGTACTGGTCCTTTCATCTAGTGACTTTTAGGAGACCCTCTGGAGCTGTGTACCATTTTTACCTGTTGTCTTTCTGTCCTTACATTCATCTCAGGACCCTTGTTCTAATGGTAATTCCTAAAGGACAACAATTCTTTTTTTTTTTTTCAGAGGATGCCCAGATGGTGCGCTTGACCAGACAGAGTTCTCTTGTCCTTGGTAGTCCAAAAATTTTTTGTTTGTTTGTTTTTAACAGTGCAAAGGATTAAACCCAGGACACATGCTGGGCAAGTGCTTTCCCAATGAATTAACATCCTCAGCCCCAAATTCTTGCTGGTGGTTCTATCAGTTCTCAGGGCCCAGGACTTTCAGAGCTTATGAAGATGCAAATGGGTCAGGATAAGGACATTGAATCACCGCCAAATTTAATAATTGCTGTTCTACCATATTACTGAAATAAAGTGGAGTTATGTGCTCCTTAAAGGTGGAAATATAGAGAAATGTTTAGGTATCCCTTGGTTACAACTAAAATATATATCATATTCATATTCATATCATATTCAAAGCTATTCATATCAGTGATCACTTAGATAATTGACAAAACTTTGGGGAAAAAGTTTAAGACCTTTCCCATACCATTTTAGCCCAATAAAGAATTGCATTTGTAAAAAATGCTAATATAAAATACTTTTAATTTTTATCTGATGTTTGGGTGGGTAAAGGACTTGCTAAGCATAAGAGAGGAAGAAATTACTAAAGTGCTATTTTTGGGATTCTTCATATAGGAAAGGGCATCATGTTGTGCATGAGTGAGTTTATGTCTACTTTTTAAACAATTCTCCAAGGTGACCTGTTTGCCTTTCCTGAAAAGTCTCTAGAAATATAGTCCTTTTCACTGATTGTTTCTTTTGGCAGGTTTTCACCAATTGATGTATAGTCTAAATCCTGGATTAGTAGAAACGTTTTCCTTTTTTATACCTGTTCTCTGTAAAAATGAAACTTCAGCTTTTTAAATTTTTCTTCTTTTTGTTGTTCAAAAACTACAATTAACTCTTTTTGAGTCTTTTTTCTGGTTGTACAGTTATAGTCCCATTAGCCTATGTTGACCAACCAGGCCCTCCTAAAAGAATTTATATTTCATGTCTTTTCCCGAGCACCCATAAAGAATTGTTGTTGTTGTTGTTAGGTGCTGTCGAGTCGGTATCCGACTCATAGCGACCCTCATAGGGTTTTCAATGGCTGACTGTTTCGGGATTGCCTTGGGAGTGGATTGCCAGGTCCTTCTCCCATTTTTGCTAAATCCCAGCCCCCATAAAGAATAGTTTGCTTTTAAAAGAGAGAGAGAATGGCTTGCTTTTGATGCTGTATGTGTTAGTGGAATGATCAGGGCTACTTTGTAAAGATGAAAAGTGTGTATTTCTAATGATTTGAAAATAGAAATCTGATGTGACCATTGGGGAATGGGAAAGAGGGTGACCTAATTCTGAATTGATCGTGTGATCATTATGGCCAAAATGTTGTTGTTGTTGTTGTTAGGTGCCGTCGAGTCGGTATCCGGCTCATAGCAACCCTCATAGGGTTTTCAATGGCTGACTGTTTTGGGATTGCCTTGAGAGTGGATTGCCAGGTCCTTCTCCCATTTTTGTGGTGCTGGGAATTGAGCTCTGGACCTCAGAGACTACAGCGCGGCACTCTACCAACTGAGCTAAAGCCCAGCCAGCCAAAATGTTATCTAACCTCTAATGATATTGCACATTATATACTTTCATTAATTTTTATTTTTTTATTCAAGTCAGAAGGAACAGTTGGGTTTCCTGAAGTATTAAATTACTTGTTCCACTGCAGTCCAGCTAAAGGGTGAAATGTTTTACTGACTGAACAAAAATCACAGATAGATTTAAATAAGGTATTCAGTTAGATTATTTATCTTTTTATTATTTTATTCTTATGTCATCAGTAGATATTTCACCAAGCTCCTTGATTTGTTGACCTGATTGTACCCACTCTGATAGACCACTGTGCATCTTTGGTCTCAGTTTTATCCTTTATAAATGACAGTGATAGCTGTCTTATTAATAGATTTGAAAACATTAAAGCACAGAGGGAAAAAACCCCAAAAAACCAAAACCCCCAAAACAAAACCCAAAATTTAAAATGTAGCTCAATAACTGTTAGGACAATATCAAGCAGTCTAAACACATGTAATCTCTGAAAGGTGAAGGGGATAAAATGTATCTTTTTTCCTCCCTGTGGCTGCTTTTAGGCTCTTGTCTTTATTATTGCTTTTCAGGAATTTGATTTTGATGTGTCTTGGTGTGGTTGTTTAAACAAAGGGGTATAGTTAAAAAAGCAATAGTGAAGATAAAATGGAGTGTTTATGAGTACCTGTGGGAAACACAGACTCTAGCCCTCAATTTCTCTGCTGCCTGGTAGCCTCCAATTTCTCTGCTCCATATGTAATTTCCTGCCATTTAGTGTAGGTAGCACCTGTGACTTGCTTCGAACCAATGGAACATTTCAAGGGTGATATGCAATAAAACAAATATCAATAAATTTAAAACGATTGAAGTTGTACTAAGTTCTCTGACAGTAATGGCATTAAATTAGCTCTCCAGATCCATATGACTTTGCTGGTGAATTCTACCAAGGATTGAGGACAAAATAATGCCCAGTGTCCCTGGGTTTGATCCCTAACACTGCCAAAAACCAAAACCAACCAATCAATCAACCAATCAAACAAAAAACCCACTGTAGAAAATCTTTTAGAAAGAGTTGAGGAAATACTATTAAATCATTTCATGAGGCCAGTATTATCCTGTTAATAAAATCAAGCAGATATTACACAAAAATAACACAGCAGTGATGTCTTTGATAAACCAAATGCAAAAGTACATTACAAAGTTGTGAAAAGAATGTAGCACTATATAAAAAGGGCACTAATATAATGTGATGAAGTAGCATTTATCCCAGGAGGGTAAGTTTGCTTTAACATTATAAAAAATATCCAATTCTCCATGTTGATATATAGTAAAGGAAAAAACTCATATGATCACCTCAATAATTGCAGAAAAAGTATGTGAAATATTCAATACTCAGTGATAAAAACTGTCAAGTAAATTAGAAATTGAAGGAAACTTCTTCAGGCTTATCAAAGGTACTTAAGAGAATGTATGGCTGACATTTTTCTTTCTTTCTTTTTTTTTTTTTTTCTTCTTTTTTTTTTTTTTTTTTTTGTGGTTGAACCCAGGGCCTCCACTTGCATGTTTTGCAAGTGCTGTACCACTGAGCTGCTCCCCCAGCCCTTTTTTTTTTTTTTTTTTTTAGTTTTTGAGACAGGGTATCGTTAAATTACGCAGCCTGCCTCTGATCTTGAACTTACGATCCTCCTACCTCTGCCTCCCAAGTTGCTGAGATTACAGATGTGCGCCACCTCACCTGGCTGACATTTTTCTTAATGATAATAGACTAAATTCTTTCTCTTAAGATCAATGAAAGGTAAAATTCTTCACTTTTATGCATCATTTTACTCGAGGTCAGTATTAGGCACAAAATGAAATAAAGGGCTTAAATAGGAAGGAAGAAGTAAAACTGTATTTGGCAATGAGTGAGTATGAAAATCCTAAGGAATCTACTCCTCCCAAGACACTTGAACTAAGTGAATTTAGCAAAGAAATAGACTATAAATCCAATATACAAAAGTCAACTGGAAAATTAAATAACCCTTTTGTTTTGTTTGTTTATTTGTTTGAGATAGGGTCTTTCTGTGTCACCCAGGCTGGGCTGGAACTCTCTATATTGACCAGACTGGCCTTGAACTTGCATTGATCCTTCTGCCTCAGCCTCCTGAGTGCTGGGATTACAGTCTTATGCCACCATGCCAAGCGTCAAATAATGATTTGTAGCCATTGAAAACCCTATGAGGGTCACTATGAATTGGACCTGACTCAGTGGCATCTAATAACCTAACAACAACAATATCAAAAAACATGGCATACTTAGGGATGAATTATAAATACATGGGGATAATTAAACTATGTGTAAGAACTGACAATGGGAACTATTAAACATTGCTGAGAGAGCCAATTATGACTGAAATAACTGGAGAGACATACAGCATTCATAGACTGAAAGATGCAGTATTGATAAAACGTCAACTTTCTAAATGTTAATCTATAGATTTGTTGCAATCTTGATAAAAGTCCAAAGCCTTATTTTGAAAAATTTCTATCTTATTGTACTATTTATATGAGAATGGTAAAGATCTGGAGTAGTGAAAACAACTTTGAAAAAAAAATTAGAGAATTTATATTACTTGTTTTTAAAACATAAAATCTTACTATCTGGTATGCTGTTGGTATCTTAATTGTAATATTGTAAAGTCTTGCTGTAAAGTATATTGATGTTTAGTGTGATATTGACATAAGGATAGATATTTAGATTTTGGAATAGAATTGCAAGTCTAAAAATAGATTCATATATACATAGACATGTTATTTTCAGCAAACAAACTGGGAGTGAAGACAATCTTTTCAATAAGAGATGTTGGAACAATTGGATATACAAATGGAGAGAATGAACCTTAACATTTACTTCATACTGTGCTCAAATTTTACCTTGAACTAGAATATAGATTCAAACATAACAACTAAAACTAAAACCCATCAGAAGGGAACATAGGAGAAAATTCCTGCAATATTGAGAAGACAAAGATATCTTACCACACAAGAAGTATAAACCATAAAATAAAAATTCAAATAAATTGACTTTATTAAAATTAGAAATGCCTGCTGTTTAAAATATACCCTTAAGAGGCACAGGAAAAGGAGCTGAGGATTATCCTTGTGTTGCTGCTCTGGTTGTTGTTTGGTGTCCTTGAGTGGGTATCCGACTCATAGTGACCCTACGTACAACAGGTGAAACACTATCAGTGCTTCTCTGCTATTCATAGGGTTTTCAGTGGCAGATTGCTTTTTGGGAGTGGGTTGCTGGGTTCATCTCCCAAGCCAAAGCACCTGGTGTTCCCAGGCGGTCTCCCATCCAAGGACTAACCAGGTCTGACCCTGCTTAACTTCAGAGATCTGATGGAATTTGATGCCACAGTGTTACCGCTGTAGGCGTGTTACTACTAGAGAACTGGAAAAGGTCCTGCTGTTGCTGCAGCTCTTCCAGTTACCGAATGATGTTGTCTCACATATCCAAGCCATCATAGTGCCCGTACAACTCTGAGGAGGCGGAATAGCCCGTGTTCCTACCAGTCAGCCTCAGTAGTTCCTGAGTGGAGCTACCCATGAGTAACAGCAATGGAAATAATAATGGCAGTAGGAAGAATGAGGGCTGGAACATCTACAATGGAGACATGGAAGATTCTTCTGGATACAAAGCATGAATCAGGACACAGCAGTTTGACAGGCAGTTCTACTGTGACAGCTCTTTGCCAAAAGATGACCAGATCAAGTCTGATGTTGAGCTGCACCACCAGGTGGGACCGCAGCTCTCAGTCAGAAGAAGTTGTAGAAAGAGAGAAGGAAGGTGAGTATTTGAAGAAAAGTGCAGATTGGATATTGACCTGGTCCAGCGTCCCTGAAAATGTTTCACCCAAGGAGTTCCATGGCAGACACCCTGACTATGCTGTGGCTCTAACCGTGGGGAAGAGTGGAGCCATGAAGAAAGGGGATATTCTCAGTACAGAGTTTCTGAAGGTGTTCATTCCATCTCTCTTCCTTTTCTATATTTTAGCTTGTGGTTAGGCATCAATATTGAAAAACAACCAAGCACACCTTGTGCCAGCATTTACTGAAGGAAGGAAAAGCACCCTGGAAATGCACACAGTCTGTGAAGTGCTGTGAATGCACACAGTCTGTGAAGTGTCACAGTAGTTTATTTGAAATTTGAGACCTTTATAATGAGCATAACCCAATCTGATATTACCTTAATTTTACAAACCAATCTCAGTTCTCAAATTCAGTATTTTATTCAAACTCTGTTAAGGCATTTTACTAACCTTTTTCTTCTTTTGACCTTTAAGAGAGACTTTAACATTTCCTAACAGAGTTTACTACTGCTTAGAAATTTGCAACCTGCAACTGTACCATTGTGAGGTCTGATCCTGTCAGATCTCGGAAGCTAAGCAGGGTCAGACCTGGTTAGTACTTGAATGGGAGACCGCCTGGGAACACTAGTGCTGTAGGCTTGGGAGAAGGACCTGGCAGCCCATTCCCAAAATCAATCTGCCATTGAAAACTCTAAGAATAGCAGAGAAGCACTAACAATACTCTTCCGCCTGTTGTACGTAGGGTTGCTGTGAGTCAGACACAGACTTGATGGCACCTAACAGCACCAACAGAAATTTTCAAGGACTTCTTTTCAACAATGCCACCAGCAGGTTTTAATTTTGTCAACAATGCTATTGTCTCCTGTCAGTACCATCAGTTAGACCTGTATCATTCATGGTAGAAATTTTACTCTTGCCATGTAGCTACCATCTCTCTCTTAAAATGAGATCAGGTTAGCAAGTGATATCATAAAAGATTTGTTGTTTAATTTTAGTTTTATTTTCCTGGACAAAGATAAGCTTCCTTAAGCTTGAATTTATAGCTATTAGTAAGAAAACAAGAACAAAAAGCAAGACATAAGGAAAAAATACACTGGGCAATAAAAATTATTTAAGACAAAAGGAAATATACTATTAAGAAAATGAAAGCAGAAACAGGAAAGTGGGAGTATATATTTCTGTTGTATATCTGTCAAGATACTTTAAGCCAGAATATATGAAGAACTCTTTAATAATAAGATGAACAATGCAATAAAAATGGCCAAAAAATTTGAACAGGCATTCTATAAGATATATGGTTTTCTAATAAGCATATGAAAAGATAATCACCATCATCAATCATTTGGGAAATACAAATCAAAACTGATTTTAGCTGGGTGTGGTGGTGCCTGCCTGTAATCCTAGCACTCTGGAGGCTGAGGCAGGAGGACCAAAAGTTCAAAGCAAACTTGGGATACACAGCAACTTTGAGGCTAACATAAGCTATATAGTTAGACTCTGTCTCTCAAAAACAACAACAAAACAAAAGCATATTATGATACTACTTTATATATACTTTTGTTGTTGGGTGCTCTCTAGTCAGATCCTACATACAACAGAATAAAACACTACCCAAGACTGTGCCATGCACACGATCTTTTTATGTTTGAGCCCAATGTTGTAGCCACTGATTCTTCTCATTTTGAGTTGTGCCATGTCAGCAAAAGGAAGTCCCAGGAACTTTGCTCCATTCCTGTCATTAAGGTCGACTCTACTTTGAGGAGGTAACTCTTCCCTAGTCCTTTCTTTTCTTTTCTTTTTTCTTTTTTTTCCTTTTCTTTTCTTTTCTTTTCTTTTCTTTTCTTTTCTTTCTTTCTTTCTTTTTTTTTTTTGTGATACTTGGAGGTTGAACCCAGGGCATCACATATACTTTGCAAGTGCTCTCTGTACCACGGATCTGTACTTCCAGTCCATTTTTTATTGTTTATCTTGAGACAGGGTCTTGCTAAGTTACACAGGCTGCTTCTGGCCTTGAACCTGTGATCCTCCTCCCTCTGCCTTGTGAGTTGCTAGGATTATGGACATGTGCCACTGTACCCTGTGCAACCCCCAGTCATTTCTTGAATGCCTTCCAGCCTGGGAGGCTCATTTTTCCAGCCCTGTATTTGATAGTACTTCTCTGCTATTCACAGGGTTTTCAGTGGCTCATTGTTTCTGGAGTTCGGGGTCCTCCTCTCCAGTCTGTCTTCCAGTTTGGAAGCTCAGCTGAAACCTGTACACCATAGGTGGCCTTGCTGTACCTGAGATATTGATGGCATAGCTTTCAACATCACAGCAACAGGCAAGCCCTCCATAGCATGATAAGCTGACAGACACAGGGAGGTTATATACACTAAAGTGGCTAAAATCAAAGTAACTAACGATATTAAGTATTGGTGAGGAAGTGGAGCTGTAATTTTGTTTGTTTGTTTGTTTATTTTTTGGTGAAAACTTTTAAAATCTTTTCTTCCGGCTTTTTGAAATACACAGGGCATTGTTATCTGTAACCACCTGACTGTGAAAGAGCACAGAACTTTTGTGCCCATCTAACTGTAACTTAGTGCTCTTTGATCAATCTTTCCTCATCCCTCCCCTCCCCACTCTCCTTGGCTTCTGGTAACCACCATTCTGGTGTTGGCTTCTTAGATCAATGTTTTTAAGGTCCAGCTGTGAGTGAGATCACTGGGCACTTGTCTTTTTGTGCCTGGCTTACTTCACCTAACTTAATGATCTCCAGTTATATTCATGTCACAAAGGGCAGCATTTTTATAATGAAGGAATGTTGAGTGTGATCCAATGTCTTTTCTGCACTCATTCAGGTGATCATACGGTTCTTGTGTTTCATGCTGTTGAAGGGATGTATTATGTTTATTATTATGCTCTTGCCCATACTATTTTGAACCAATTAACAGTGTGAGTGTTGAGGGTTTAACCTAGCTGAGCTGCTCCTGGCTCAGTGGGAAAGAGTGCTGTGAACATGTAGTTCTGTCTAGTTTTTGGGAAGGGAAAATGGCTGTATTTGTTCATTATATAATATGTATTGTCTCTAGTTGATGTGTATATGTACATCTGAGACAAAGTCTCTCCATAGCCCAGGCTGGCCTGGTTCCAGAGTTTGCTATGTAGGCCAGACTGGCCTCAAACCTGCAATGTTCCTCTTGCCTTAGCCTTCTGAGTGCTAGGATTACAGGTGTGCTCCATCACACTCAGCTCGATGGTTTGTATTTTCTGTGCTAAACTGTGAGTGACAATGAATCTGTATTCAATAAGCCAGGTATAGGTGAATATATCAGATAGATGTTATTAAAATCACATGAAATATCTTGTAAAAATGTGAGTACACAGAATTAAGTAGGCTATGCATATTAAAAGATAAAACTTTTTTGAATCAGGTTTGTTACAGAAAGAGAAAATGGCAATTGAAGCATTTCAGATTTGCTGCCTCCTCCTGCCTCCTGAAAACAGGAGAAAGTTACAGCTGTTGATGAGGATGATGACAAGGATCTGCTTAAACAAGGAGATGCCACCACTCTGTGATGGCTTTGGCACTCGGACACTGGTAAGTCAATTGTGTACATCTAATGAGACTTGGACCTGTAGCCACAGCCATAGCCCCCGGCATCTTATCTCCTCAGATCTTGGAAGCTAAGCAGGGAAGGGCCTGGTTAGTACTTGGATGAGAGACTACCTGGGAATACCAGGTGCTGTAGGCTTGGGAGAAGGACTTGAATACCCTATGAATGGCGGAGAAGCACTGACAATAGTACTGGGCATGGCACAGTATCAGTTGGTGTTTTATTTTGTTGTACATATGGTTGCTATGTGTCGAACTCATGGCACCCAACAACAATGATGTGATGAGATTTTGGACTGAAATTCAGCTGATTCAACTTGACTAGTCTTGTGATGAGAGGAAGGTATGAAGTAGGCTTCCTTGAAGAGTCACAACCATCCACCCATCCAGACTGATATTACTCTTTTGGTCTAAGGACCTTAAGGAACATAATGGAAAGTAAAAAGTGAATAAGGAACAGAGATACTGCTGCATCCTATCTTTGCACTTTTTAAACTGATGCCTACTGTGAGCACAAAGAGAATGAAGGGTGGACAGAAAGGATAGATGATCTACCAAAAACACTATTCTTTCCAACTCGTAGACAGAAACCATTGCAAAGTGTTTGTTATTATAACCAGTAAGAGAGATGCAGCATATACAATGGATTGAAAAGAGAGAAAGTGAAGTATTGAGTTGAACTATACAGCTTGCTAGGAGAGAAAAAACATGCATCTCATGGTATGGTCTAAGCGTCCGTGAATGGTAATATTGCTCAGTTTTCCTTAAACACACCTATTAATTTTGAATTCCATTTTGTAATGCAGCATGTAGTTTTTTTGCACAGTGATTATTTCTTCTTCCAATTTTTGGGGTTGAACCCAGAGCCTCATGCATACTAAGCCAGTATCTACCACTAAGCTGCACTGTTCTAGCCCCTTTTTTTATTTTTTAGTTTGAGACAGAGTTTCACTAAGTTGCGCAGACTGCCTCTGGCATTGACCTCCAGAGCCTACTGCCATAGCCTCCCAAGTTTCTGGGATTACAGGTGTGCATCACAGCACTTGCCCTGATTTTTAATTTTTATTTTTAGTTGACAAGTAAAAAAAATACATACATACATATATATATATATATATATATATATATATATATATATATGGGACACAATGTGATGTTTTGATATAGGTATTCATTGTGGAAAGATTAGTTCAAGCCAATTAACATATCTATCACCTCATCTATTTAATTTTTTGTGGTGAGACACTTAAAATCTACTCTTTCAGTGATTTTGAAACATACAATGTATCCCAGTAGTATTATTAACTATGATCACCATGCTGTGCAATAAATCACTAAAACTTACTCCTTCTGTCTAATTGGAATTTGTACCCTTTGACCAACATCTCCTCTTTTCCCATTCCCCACCTTCTGCCTCTGGTAACCACCTATTATACTCTGCTTTTATCAGCATGTGTTTTTAAGCAGTACATGTTTAGAATGTATTCACTGACAGAATCTTTTCATTTTCCTTAAAGTCTTGGAGCAAGATTGTTGCTTTAATGCAACATCTGTACTTCCCATATCCTTGTAAACCACTGAGTACTCTCTGGAGACCCCTGGCCCATCTTTAGGAGAGCATGGGGTCAGATCAGAGGAGCACCCAGGGCCTTGTGAAGTGACTCTTGACCTTTTTTTTCAGTGGGGAATTGGTAGAGAGGCTAATGGACCTTATTGAAAAGTTGAAGAAAACTTTGCATAATAAAAATGTGTGTGTAAATTTTTGCAGTTTCAAAGCATTCATATGTCCCCTAGAAAAAAATCTCTGCCTATGTTTTTTTGGGGGGCTGAAGTTTAGCTCAGTTGGTAGAGCACCTGCTCTGCATTCTCTGAAGACCTGGGTTCCATCCCCAGCACTGCAAAAATGGGAGAAGGATATGACAATCCACTTCTGAAAACAATCCTGAAATAATCAGCCATTGAAAACCCTATGAGGGTCGCTTGAGTCGGATGCAATTCAATGACACTTAATAACAACAACATGTTTGTCTTTGTTCAAATGAATGTGAGTGGAGGTAAAGTGTGATTTGTAGTGTGTTGATGAATCAACTGAGAAACAGTATTGCATGACTTCATGCTTGTGGGTTTCAATGTGAGATTGTCAGCAACAATATTAGTAGGGAAAGAAGTCAGTGTAGAAGATGCTATTGTGAATGGAATAGTTGATATGCATTCTATGGAAAATATATTACTTCATGTTAGTTATAAATTTTGTTTTTCTGGTTACCATAGAGTCTAATTACTTAATGGATGTGTTCTAAAGTACCATGACTTTCTTCAAAGGTGATTGTCAAATTTACATCTAAAATCCTAGAGAAAATAAGTTAACTAAAAAAACACAATGGTTGAGGCAGATTATTACCAGGTTAAAAGCAAAATCAGTATTGAAATTAGAATATTATTTGACTAAATGGCTATAAAGTACTTTGATCTTTATTTATTTATTTATTTATTTATTTATTTATTTATTTTTGGGTGGTACTTAGGGGTTGAACCCAAGGCCATACACATCATTTGCAAATGCCCTACCACTGGGCTGCACTTGTTTGTTTGTATTTATTTATTTATTTTGAGTTATAGTCTCATTGTGTTACACAGGCTGCCTCTGCCCTTGAACTCATGATTCTCCTGCATCTGCCTCCTGAGTTGCTGGGATTATACGTGTGAATAACTGTGCAGGGCTAAAATACATTGAACTTAAAAGTGCACATGATTCAAGTCATAGTGATAGTAATTTTCAGGATGTGTGTCTATATATGTTGTTGTCGTTAGGTGCCGTCAAGTCAGTATCCGACTCATAGCGACCCTCTGTACAACAGGGGAAACACTATTGTCAGTGCTTCTCTGCTGTTCATAGGGTTTTCGATGGCAGATTGATTTTTGGGAGGGGGTTGCCAGGTCCTTCTCCCAAGCCTGCAGCTTCTGGTGTTCCCAGGCGGTCTCCCGTCCTGGTACTAACCAGACCCAACCCTGCTTAGCTTCTGAGATCTGATGGGATCGGATGCCACAGGGCTATGGCTGCAGGCTGTGTGTATATATATATGTGTATAAAAAACCTAAAAGGAGGAGATTTAAAATACCTCAAACAAGTATCACTCTACGAAGTCCCTTAAAGAGGAGTTGCATATTTTGTTCTTATTGGTTGATTAGACCATCAGCCCATCTGAGATGGCCAGATGTGGCTAGTGTCAGGTAAGAGTGTACTCTGTGCTTTGAGCCATTTTTTACTGACTGGTCACATTTGCTTTTTGCAAATTAGACTGCACTCAGTTCAGTGGAGGAAAAAAGGAACTCATCTGTGTTTACTTACCACCCTACCCCCTACTTTTTTAGATGGTTCAGACATTTTCCCGGTGCATCTTGTGTTCTAAGGATGAAGTCGACTTGGATGAATTATTAGCTGCTAGGTTGGTGACATTTCTCATGGACAATTACCAGGAGATTCTCAAAATTCCTTTGGCCCTGCAGACCTCCATAGAGGAACGTGTGGCTCATCTACGAAGAGTTCAGGTAAAGGAGGGGATGTGTTAGTTCTGTAACATTACCACTGTAGGTCATATAAGCTTGCTAGGCTTCCCTGGACATTTTGTTATGAGGATTAAGTGAATTAATATGTACAGAATACTTACAATAGGTCTTGGCACACTGTAGGCATTACATGTTTATGCTATTATCATTGAAAAATTTATAGAATATATATTTGGTTTTGTTATGTCAATCACCACTGAGGGGTTATCAACTTATCAGTTGAAGAAATTTGGGAAACACAAATTATGCACACCCAAAACTATCAAGAGTTACACCAAAATGGTCATAGTCCACGTTATAGTCTTCTAAGCTTTTTTCTTTCTTTCTTTTCTTTCCTTCTCTCTTCCTTATTTCTCCCTCTCTCCCCTACTTCTCATTTTTTCCCTTCTTCTCTCACTTTCTTCTTTTTTGTTACTTACTTTCTCTAACTTAATGCAGTAACTGAGTGCCTTGGTGCATGCCTGTATTCCCAACTACTTGATAGGCTAAGGCTGGAGGGTTGGGACTTTGATGTCAGAGGCAGCCTGTACAACTTAGTGAGACTCTTCCTCAAAATAAAGAAAATGGGGGTGTGGCTCAGTGGTAGAGTGATTGCGTAGAATGAGTGGGGCCCTGGGTTTTAACCTCCTAATACTACCCCAAAACCCACAAACAAACAAACAAACGACCTAGAAAAAGAATACAATGAAAAAAATTTCCACATTATTAAATTTCGAATAACACTAGAGTGGCCAAGAACACAGACTATGGAGCTAAGTGCTGTTTAAATTCATGATGTCATTCTGTTTCAACACTTGCTCCCATCTCTCTTTTTCCTTTATCTGTAAAATGGGAATGATAATAGAAAATACCTCATAGGTTGTTTTGGGCACTCTAATACCCCCCTGCTGTCTAATTTTGTCTGATCTCAGAAACTAAGCTGGGTCAGACCTGGTTAGTCCTTGGATGGGAGACCACCTGGGAATATTGGGTGCTGTAGGCTTGGGAGAAGGACCTGGCAGCCCACTCTGGAAGCAATCAGCCATCGAAAACCCTATGAATAGTAAAGAAGCACTACTGTTAGACATAGTGCCAGACATGGCACAGTGTCAGATTGTGTTTTATTCTATTGTACATAGAGTGGGAATGAGTCAGATTCGACTCAGTGTCATCTAACAACAACAAATGGCCTAATATATGAAAAGTGCTTACAATAATGTATCACGTAGTAAATCTTCAATTACTAGTTGCTGTTGTTATCATTATTATTATTTGTCATTAATGTCATCATTTCCAACATAGTATTCCACAATATGGTTATATCATAATTTACTTAAGTGATACTATCTGGTTGTTATTTGGAATATCTTTGTATTTCTCCATGCTTTGCAAGCAATATATTAGTAAATATTTTTATAGCTAGAGTTTTTTTTGGATGATCCATGCTTATTTTCTGAGTAAATTCCTATACTTAGCATTGTTTAGTCAAAGGCCATAAGCAGCTGGGTGAGTGGTGCATGCCTGTAATTTTAGGGACTTTGTAGGTGGAGGCAGGAAGATCACAAGCTCAAGGCCAGAGGCAGCCTGCATGATTTAGCAAGACCCTGTCTCAGGATAAAAAATAAAAAGGGGCTGGGGATGCAGTTCAGTGATGGAGCACTTGCAAAATATGCATGAGGCCCTGAATTCAGTGCCACCACTGGCTCTGCAAATAAATACAAAATAAAATAATAAATAAATAATTAAAAAGACTATAAACATATTTAAGTGCTGGGTGTGGTAGCACACGCCTGTAATCCCGGCAATTAAGGAGGTGGAGGCAGGAGGATCAGAAATCTGGGGCCAGAGGCAGCCTGTGTAACTTAGAGACACTCTGACTCAAAATAAAAAATTTAAAATGGCCTCAGGGTGCAGTCCAGTGGTGGAGGATTGGCAAAGTATGCATGAGGTCCTGGGTTGAACGCACAAGTACTGCAAAAAGAACAAAAACAAAACAAAACAAAAGCATGTTTTAAGTATTGGCTATGTATTGCCAAATTTCCTTTTAGATTGATTAATTCAATTTAGTTTGTGTCAGTAACATAAGAAAGTGAGTGTTCATTTCTTTGCACCTTTGCCAGCTTTGGATATTGTCAATATGTATATATATCCTTGCCATTTTCATGGATGAAATGTGCAATCTTGTTGATGTTTTTGTCTGTCTGTCTGTCTGTCTGTTGGTCTGTCTTTCTTTCTCTTTCTTTCTTTCTTTTTCTTTCTTTCTTTCCTTCTCTCTCTCTCTTTCCTTCCTTCCCTCTCTCTCTCTCTCTGTCCTTCTTTCCTTCTTTCCTTCTCTCTTTCTCTCTCTCTCTCTCTTTCTCTCTTTCTCTCTTTTTCTCTTTCTCTCTTTCTTTCTTTCTTTCTTTCTTTCCTTTCTTTCTATATGAGATAGAGTCTTGCTATGTAGCCCTGCTGGCCTAGAACTCGCTGTGTAAGACCAGGCTGGTTTTGAACTCCTGGTTTTCTCCTGCCTCAGCCTCTTAAGTGCTGGGATTACAGATGTTCACTACCATGACTGGCTTCTCTTTAATATTTTTTAACTTATCATGTTGATGATTTTTATTTTTTTAATGTTAGATTTGTCTTTATTTTTATTTTAATTAGTGTACAATAAAATAGGTTCCAGAATGGCATTTTCATACAATTGTACTGTGTACTTTGCTCTTATTCACCCCAATTCTGATTTTCTAATTTAATCTTTTTTCACCCAATATTGTTTATGAACTGAGCTTTAAAATAAAAATGAAAAGAAATGCTTCATTGAATTTCTGCAAGGAAATATTATAGCAGTAATTGAGTTGCTCTGTATACTTGCTCAGCTTGTACATTCACATACATAGCCCAGGCATATATTGTAGCAACTTAGCCCTGTGGGCCCTTTGCTCTTACCTGAAGATCAGAAGGCTGAGCTCTAATGATTAATTAACTGCAGATGAACATGATCTTGTGAGGAGGCACTGCAATATGTATTGAATAAAATCAGTAACTCCTCAGTTATCCAATGGTTTTTTCTCTCTTTGTAGTACTCAGTAGAATTGCCAAGTGATTCTTCATTTTAGCGCCCAGAGCCTATAGATCTTCATTCTCTGGAATAGGCCTCTAGGGCTCTACCTCATAGCACATTTGAGCAGTGCTTCTGTAAAAATGCACAGTGTTTCCTGGACTATTGCAGTGAATTGTTCTGGGACAGTCTCAGGGCTGATCCTGGGATAAATTTTGAGGTAGGCAATGTTTTCACATCAGCCATCTATTTACTTTGTCTGCCTCCCTCGTCCTGTGCTCTTCAGTCCTGGATGTCTAGTATTTTTTCTCATGCCCTGTGCTGGCTGCTATACTCTACCTAGGCCTCATCCTTTATCCTTCTCTGTTGTTCCTACTCTTCTTCAATTCAGAAAAAGAAGTCTCCTGTGTAGGCCCCATCTCCTTTGTTTCTGGTCTGTCTCACTTCAGTTTTCTCTAATTGATCTGATCAGCCATTATTGAAGCATGGAATGTGCGTAATATAATCACCCCTCTTGGCAACCAACTTATTTTTAGCTCCGGCTTTTGGGAAAAAAGAAATTTTAAACTGAAGTAGTGAGTGTAATAGTGGTAATTTTATCCACTACAGAAGAATAATAAGGTCCTATATTTTTTAAATCTCTTGTTGTTCTTAGGTGCCCTTGAGTCGGTATCTGACTCATAGCGACCCTCACAGGGTTTTCAATGGCTAACTGATTTGGGATTGCCTTGGGAGTGGATTGCCAGGCCCTTGCTCCCATTTTTGCGGTGCTGGGAATTGAACTCGGGACCTCAGAGACTACAGCGCAGTGCCCTACCAACTGAGCTAAATCCTACCCCTTAAAATCTCTTAATTCAGAAAATATTTTTTATTCACTTGCATTTGTTTCCCTTCTCGTCTCATTTCTCCCTCCTCCCTTGTGCTTGTGTAGTGTCTGTGCATTTGTTATTTTCACTTGATTCTCAGAAGTAAAGTGTGGGGAGAGTCATTGGTATCTTTTTGTATAAAACTATTTATCTAAATGTAAGTCTCTGTCCATCCACAAGGGAGGGTGTATCAGACTGTTCAGATGTGGGAGGAGCATGAATAATTCACAGTGTATGTTGGATATTATATCTCTTTTGAATTGTTTTAGTCAGTATGATTATGTTTAAATTTCGGATCTTATTAATGGTTTTTTTATGTTTATTAAGATGGATTTTGAGTTGAAAAAGATAAAAAAAATCTCATGTTTTAAATTGTGGTTTTAAATGACATTACTTTGAAATTGTGGAAGCAGTTACTTTTTAGTATAGTTTTCCCCAATCAAATTGGCGAATGATATTCCATTCATAGAAGACATGCAGTGTTTGATGTAAACTACTTTTTGTCCTTTTGCCTCAGATAAAATACCCAGGAGCTGATATGGATATCACTTTATCTGTTCCTTCATTTTGCCGTCAAATTAGTCCGGAAGAATTTGAATACCAAAGAGCATATGGCTCTCAGGAGCCTCTGGCAGCCTTGTTGGAGGATGTCATAACAGATGCTAAACTTTCCAGCAAGGAGAAGAAGAAAAAACTGAAGCAGGTAATAAGACTATTATTTAGAAAATCAGTTTTCCTCTTCTGTATTGGTCTTATAACTTATGTTTCTTTCTTCTCCTCATCTTTGTACCCCCTCCTCCTCATCCTTCTTTCTCTTCTTCTACTGTTTTTGTTTGTTTGTTGCTATTTTTGAGAAAGGGTCTCATTGTGTAGTCCAGGCTGGTGTGGAACTCACTATGTAGTCCAGGCTTGCCTTGAACTAGAGATCCTCCTGCCTCAATCTCCTATGTGCTGAGTTTACAGGCAAGTACTACCATACCAGGTCTCATTCCTTCTTTTCATTCTCTATTTCAGTAAGTTTCTTAACATCTCATCTTCTGAGACATAAGAGGTTTGAAAGACTATTAGATAGTTCATATATTCTAGAAGATTTGTTGATTTGGGCAGCTGTGGTCACTTTCCCAAAACTCTGCTATTATTTTTTATTAGTATTCCCCTCTCTTTTTCCCAGGTATCTATTCTTCAGTGTGGGTCTTCTTACAATTTTGAGCTCTCCATATATAGAGTTAGTCTTTAATATTTGTCCTTTGTTTTGATATGTGGCATGATGTGAATCAGCAAAGCAATTACTTCCAAGAAGTTAACATTGGAGGAAGATTTCTTTTGATTATTTTTTGAAAGTTAGATTGAATTCATAAAACATTTAGACTTTAGAAGCCATTTGTTTTAGATAGCCAGTATCAAACTGGATCCTTGCCTCACATCACTAAGTTTTTAGTTTCTGTTATGTTAGGCCATACAGCTCTAGGTTTCAGAGAATAATTTTCAACACAGAAAAAAGTGTACTTTGCCCATTCTTAAAGATGGTCCTATATATAACTAGGTTCCTGGCCACCAGTATACATAGGATTTCACACCAAGCACAAGTTCTAGGTTTCTATTCATGTTTTTCTCTTAGTAACTTTGGTGATTGTTCAGTGGTAAAAATCAAAGGAAGAATGTATTGCCTCCCTTTAAGCTTTACTTAAGGTAATCTATACCAGAATGTTCTCTCTTTTATTTGGGTGGAAGCTGACAAGACTGAGTTGGAGAAGCTGCGAGATGGTGAAACATAGTTGGGCCAAAATATTCTTTAGCTGTGTAGAACATAAGTTATTTTCAAGTCAGAGTTACTTGTGAATATTTTTATAGTGAAATCTATTTATAGTTGACAGTGGGAAAATTTAAGAAGTATGATTAAAAGGAGAACTTTATTTGAAGATTGGACAAAAGGAAGGATGAGTTAGATCTATAGACACTGGAATCAAATGATTTAACAAAAATAAATAAAAACAGGGAAGTATTAAAATTTGATTGCCCAGTTTTCTTAGCTCTTATATATCACTTTGACTGTTATTGGACCTCTTTTTTAGTTTCAGAAATCTTATCCTGAAGTCTACCACGAACGGTTCCCTACACCAGAAA
Source organism: Pedetes capensis (assembly GCA_007922755.1). Taxonomy (NCBI): domain Eukaryota; kingdom Metazoa; phylum Chordata; class Mammalia; order Rodentia; family Pedetidae; genus Pedetes; species Pedetes capensis. The sequence continues at coordinate 60,920 of VMDO01009780.1, forward strand.
GCGAAGCACTTCTGTTTCCTGAAAAACCCAAACTGAAACCACAGCTGTTCATGTGGGCACTGAAAAATCCTTTCCAGCCATTTCAAAGAACTAGAAGTTTTAGGATGTGATGCTTCTATGGTGACAGAGCTTAGAGACCTCTGTGGTGGTGGTGGTTTTGAGTAAATGGGGGTGAAAGAAAGAAGCATAAAAATATAAACTATTGAAATATAGATAGAGATTATCAGACTTTTAAACTGTTGAGCCATTATCAGTATTTTTATACTACTCAATGCTGTCTTAAAGTTGTACAAATCAATAAAAAAATTACCAGTCAATCTATAGTGGTAATAATGACAGGTTTGGAATTGTTACAAAATCTAAGGGTAAAGTATTTTTGTCTTTTTGTTTGTTGTTTTTCATGCTGTTTGTAAAATAATTGTGTACACATCCTAGTTATTGATATCTTTGTTATGACCAAGTCTTAAGAAAAATGTAAATACTTGAATGAGAAAAGATACCAGGTACCATTACTGTGATGCTATTGACTTAATAGTCAATTATGATTTTTTCTGTGTAAATTCCATTTTTCATTGTTGCACAAAATTTCTAAATGTACTGTATTACGTTGGCTATCTTTTTTTTTTTCAGATTGGTTGGATGTTTTGACAGATTTTACTAAAGATGGTTCTTTTATAATGTGTATTAGTTGGCATTTATGAATAAGTAGACTAGATTTTCATCTTCCCGTGGTGGTATAATTTCAGACTTAGCTAAAGATGGAAGGTTGACGTGAGTAAATTCTTTGGGTCTCCTTAGACCTATAATTCTAAGTTAAATCTTTGTTGGTTTTATGAAAAACATAAATGAGTCAAATAAAATGAGACTACTTCCTTTATAAATATATTTTTCTCAGCTTCATCCTTTTGAAAGTAAATGGAATGTAAATAAAAACTATTTTGATTTTTTTTGTACCATGACTAGTGTTTTTCTTTTTTGTCATTTATGTAGATCAGTTAATGGGCATCCTCAAACACCTTTGCCAATATTCTCACATCGGTCATCTATTCTATGAGAAAATTAGCGAGACTTGGGCTTTTATGTTGGCCTTTAGCAGGGCACTTTATCTTTTCTTTGTTTGTTTTTGCTCTGTCCTTTTGCAAAATAGTGGAACACTTAGATTACAGAGCATCTGGAAGGCTTCCTCTGAGAGTAATTACTCAAAAAGCTGATAGCAACACCCACTAATTGGCTTGCAGAACTCTCTGGAGTGATTTTTCCTTGTACTTGTGATTTGCCCCTCATCTTTTGCAGCAGAATGCTGCCTGTGGATGGCAGAGATTTTACTTCCTTCAAAGTGGATAAAAGTTGATTTCAAATCCTTGGTACTATGAAAAGTGCTGCATTGAACATTGAGATGCAGGTGTCTCTGTGGTATGATGACTTATCTCCCTTTGGGTATATTCCCAATGGTGTTATAGCTGGGTCATAAGGTAGATCTATTTTTTATTTTTTAAGATACCTCCATATTGATTTCCAAAGTGGTTGGACTAATTTACAGCTCCACCAGCAGTGTAAGAGTGTTCCCTTTTCTCCGTAACCTCACCAGCATTTGTTGTTATTTGTTTTGTTGATCTTGGCCATTCTTACTGGTGTAAGGTAGAATCTCAGAGTTATTTTAATTTGCATTTCTCTTAATGGCTAGGGATATTGAGCATTTTTTCATGTGTTTCATGGCTTTATGGGCCTCTTCATTTGAGAATTATCTGTTCAGTTCCTTTGCCCATTTATGTATTGGGTTATTTGTTTTCTTGGCTATTTTTTTCTTGAGTTCTTTATAAATTCTGGTAATTAGACCTCTGTCCGATGTATGGGATGTAAGGATTTTTTTTTCCATTCAGTGGGGATTTCCTTGACTCTGTTGATTGTTTCCTTTGCTGTACAGAAGCTTTTTAATTTCATGTAATCCCATATATTATTGTTGTTGCAATTTCTTGAGCAATTGTCCTATTAAGGAAATATTTTCCTATGCCTATATGTTGTAGTATATCATCTTTCCCATGTTCTATTAATTTTAAAGTTTCTGGTTTTATGTTGAGGTCTTTTATCCATTCTGAGTTAACTCTCATGCATATTGAGAGATGCGGGTCAGTTTCCATTTTTCTGCAAGTGGATATCCATGTTTCCTAGGACCATTTATTGAAAAGGCTATCCACAGAAGAATGGATTAAAAAACTATGGTACATATACACAATGGAATACTACTCAGCAATCAAAAAAAATGAGATAATGTCATTTGCAGAAAAATGGATGGAATTGGAGAAAATTATTTTAAGTAAACAAACTCTAGCCCAAGAAGAGAAATGCCAATGTTCTCACTCATATGTGGGAGCTAAATCAAAATTAAAAGAAGGAAAAAGTCCTATACAGAAATCGGAACATAATAAAAAACTAAAGTCAACTTAGTGGAGAAGAGACAATTTAGGGGACAGAAAGAATGAGGGAGGAATCTAGGGAAAGGAAGAAATGATGGGAGAAGAAAGAAGGGAGAAGAGGAACAAGGAGGAGTGAGGAATGAGAGAGAGGGCAACCACAAAGTAAATACCCCAACTTAATAGTTTGGGAAATAATTATAATAATACCAATAATACCAAAGAGTGGTAATAATACAAATGGGCTAGAAAATTCATGTAATATTACTGACAATGTAAAAAGATAGATCACTGCAGAAAGTTTCGACCTTAACCATAATTGGGATCCAAGGATATAAAGAAAACCATTCCCAAAAAGACATACAAGTGGAAGAGAGGACTTTGGTGTGTGTGCGGGGGAGGGGGGGGCCGAGGGAGGAAGTGCACAAGAGGGTAAGGGGGAACTTATTTGTGCAATGTACAATGAAATGCATATATGGAAATGTCACAATGAAATGCATGTCAGAATGAATCACATTAAGTCATACATTAAAAATTTCCAATTTAAAAATGTGGATAAAAGTATTCCTATCAATTTGAGTACCACTTTACCTTCTAAGTATGTAATGTTTAGGTGATTTTTAGTTTTTCATTATTTATTCTTAGACTTTGGCATTTTGTTTAGAGCAAAGCTAAGTCTACTTTCTTCTCTGCCCTCCATGTTGTTGTTGGATGCCAATGGAGTTGGATCCAACTCGTAGTGACCCTATGTACAACAGAACGAAACACCACTCAACTGCCATGTACATGATCTTTTTTATGTTTGAGCTCAATGTTGTAGCTACTGTTTTTTCTCACTTTGAGTCATACCACATCAGCAAAAGGAGGTCCTAGGGGCTTTACTTCATTCCTGTCAGCAAGGTCAACTCTCTTTTGGGGAGGTAACTCTACCCTGCCTGCAGCTGTAGCCCTGTGCATTTGATCCCGTCCATCTGGGAAGGTAACCAGGGTTGGGCCTGGTTAGTACTTGGATGGGAGACTGCCTGGGAACACCAGGTGCTGTAGGCTTGGGAAACAGACCCGGCAACCCATTCCCAAAAATCAACCCACCATTTAAAACCCTATGAACAGCAGAGAAGCACTGACAATAGTGTTTTGCCTGTTGTACGCAGGGTTGCTATGAGTCAGATACCGACTCGACGGCACCTAAGAACAACAACAAATCTACCCTAGTTGTTTCTTGAATGACTTCCAGCTTAGGGGGGCTCATTTTCTTGGACTATATGTGGCAGTGCTTCTCTGCTACTCATAGAGTGTTCAGTGGCTAGATGTTTCAGGAGTGAACTGCAGTGTCTTTCTCCCTAGTCCTCCATGGTAGAGTTTATTTTCCATACTTTCTCTTATTGTTCTTCTTTGGAAGTACATGTGATTACTTGCTTTTTAAAAATAATGTTTTTAAAAAAATTTATGACTTATTTGTTGTTGTTGTTGTTAGGTGCTGTCAAGTTGGGTCTAACTCATAGTGACCCCATGTACAATAAAATGTAACATTCTCCTGACACTGTGCCATGCCTACCATTATGTTAGTGCTTCTCTGCAATTCGTAGGGGTTTCAGTGGCTGATTGTTTTTTGGGATTGCTTCTGGAGAGAGCTGCCACACTCTTCTCCCATTTTTGCGGTGCTGGGGATTGAACCCAAGGCCTCAGAGAGTGCAGAACAGCACTGTACCAACTGAGCTAAACCCCAGCCCCATGGCATGCCTACGGAGAGATTAAAATCATAACATCACTTAACTGGAAAACTGACGACAGGTAATAGCAATTTTCTGAAGTGGTCATAGCAGTTAACAATTCCATTATCAATATATGAGAGTTTTTTCTGCTTAACTTCCTCACCAAAAGTTGCTACTGCCAGGTTTTGAATTGCTGCCAATGGGTGGATATATAATGGTGTCTGTGATTTTACTTTAGTTTTACTAATATGGCTGAACAATTTTTTTCATGTATTTTTGACCTTTTCACTTTTTCCCACCCCCTGAAACCCCCTGAAGGCTGTTCTGAAACTCACTGTATAGACCAGGCTGGAAAAACAGAAAATGGCAGAACAGAAGTATTTGAGAAGGGTACAGTTGAAAGACAGAGCTGGGGTTTAGTTAAGTTGGTAAGAGTGCCACTCTGTACTCTCTTTGTTGTTGTTGTTAGGTGCCGTCGAGTTGGTATCCGACTCATAGCGACCCTCATAGGGTTTTCAATGGCTGTTTTCAGGATTGCCTTGGGAGTGGATTGCCAGGTCTTTCTCCCATTTTTGTGGTGCTGGGAATTGAACTCGGGACCTCAGAGACTGCAGCGCAGCACTCTACCAACTGAGCCAAATCCCAGCCCTCTGTACTCTCTGAGGAGTACAAATATAGGAGAAGGACGTGGCAATCCACTCCTGAAACAATCAGCCACTGAAAACTCTATGAGGTTCACTATGAGTCACCCTACTCAACAGCACCTAACAACAACAACAACAAAAACAGTTGAAAGAGGAAGAAAGCTGTGACTTGTCTAGCATTACTGTGGGCAGGGCTAGTTCAGGCAAACGGGCCATGATTATTGAAGAGGTAAGCACTATTTATTAAAGAGGACAAAAGAAATACTCTTACTGCAAAAAGGTCTTGGCCATACGCTTCCCATCTAAGGCTTCCAGTTGTGAAATAGCAAACCCATTTGTAAACAGAGTATTTGAAAAGTGAATGCCTCTGGGACATACTCTTAGAATGAGTCTGCTCAGAAAAGTGGTTTCCCAGCGAGGGAATTCAGAGGTCTGTTGCTGCAGCTGTGGTTTGAAAGAGTCCAGTACTACTTGAGCTGGCACCAAAACTTGGTGACATACATATGGTATTAGTTTATAGGCATGAGGAATTCAAGAGCTAAGAGTTTATGGAAGCTGCCACCAAGGTTCTAGGAAAATTAGCCTGGAAGGCCAGGCCATGTATAACTGGGTTGAGTAGAGCCCCTGAAGGGCTGATGCATGAAGCTTTGAGAGTAGAGCCTAAGCAGCAATGGAGACCCAAGGATATTAGAGATAACAGTATCATAAAATGTCTGCCATGGGAAGATACTGGCAATGAGTGAAGCCAGACTATGAGGGCCATGTGTGCTGCAAATGGCAAAGCCAGAAGTCCAGAGTCACTGAATCCTATTCAAGCCAGGCTTGATGCCAGATGCCAGATGATGTCATGTGTGACAGATGCCAGACAGGGGACCATAAGATTTGTTTGTCCTCTGGGTTATAGGTCTTGCTTCAGACCAATCTTTGGTGTCTGTATCCCCATTCCTCCATTTTGAAATCGTAATCCTTACTCTGTGTCATTGTATGTTGGAAATATGTAACCTGTTTTTTGTTTTGCGAGGGCTCACAGCTAAGTTTGCTTTGAGTCTCAGTGATGACTTTGGACTTAGACTTTCAAACATAGTTGAGACTCTCAAGACTGGTGATGTTTGAAGTTGGAATTAATGTATTTTGCATTATAAGAGTGCCGTGGACATTTGGGGGCCAGGGATGGTGTGTCATGGTTTGAAACTAAAAATTTCCCCAAAGGTAATATGTTGAACATTTGGTCCCCAGGTGGTGGTACTTTTTGTGGAGGGTAAGGAACTTTGGGAGGTAAGATTCTAGCTTTGCAGAAGTGGGTCCTTGGGGGTGTGCCACATCCAGATCCACTCATGATGGGTAGACGGAGTCCCCACATGAGGAAGGGTACCTTTAAAAAGGCATTGGAGAGAAAGTCTACCAAAAGGGGAAGAGTTCCTCTAGCCTCAGGGGGAAAGTCTACTGAAAGGGGAAGAGTACCTCCAAAAGAAGTTCTCTTCATGGAATGGTACTTGGAGTCTCTTCTTTTCTTTTTCTTAAATTTGAATTGGTCACTGTTTTCTTCATACTGTAGATTTCTTAGAGATATTAATGAAAAACAAGTAATAGATGGAAATATATAATCTTCTGCCTCTGTGAGCAGTGCTGATTCAGATTGGGAGTTCAGAAACCTCCCTGGCAGGCTTACAATGGGAAATTCTTGAATGACTTCCAACTGTGTGAACTCCTTGAGTCAACACAAACTAAAGTTTCTGTACCAACAGCCCTCCAGTAAGCAAAACAATCTGATAAGTTAGTGCACCCATTTCTCATACTATGGACTCAGTGGGGTAACACACAGGTAATAGTTAACTGCCCCTAGTTCCCGCATAAAAGTTAGAATAGTTAATGATTTAGACATAGGACGTGTAGGTGCTCAGGTCATCTTGCTTTATCTCTTTGAAGTAAACATGATTTATCTCAAGATTTATCCTGTACCCTGATCACCACCCGACCCTCCATGATGATATGACTGTTCTATTGTTCTATTGAAAAAACTTTGATGTTACCTATTACCTTGTCCTTTTTCTGATCTCTCATGAGGCTTACTGAATCTCAGTTTTGTATAAAAAGCTGAGTTATCTGAACAATAAATGGAACAAAGTCATACCGCCTTCGAGTTGCTGTGTCTTTGTCTCCCATGGCTGACTCCTCACCTGCCTTGGGGAACCCCTGGATCCTAGGCTGCAGCTGGACTGTGGCAGGGGTGGGCCTTTCAGAGTTTACCCCAGACACACAGTACTAGTAGTCTCTCTGCTCTCTCCTAATTCACTATCACATGAGGTTGTCTGTCATGGACACTGCCACTACCATGCCTGTCCTCCTGATATTATGGACTGTGATCCACTGTGAACTCCTGTTATTTCTTCCTTTAAGTTTGCTTCAGCTCATTTCTCTGTCACAGCGACCAATGAGCTAACATAACATGAAACCTGCCTACAGCTGTATGAGTGATCTTAGAAGTAGGTCCTCCCTTAGTGGAAACTTGAGGTGACTCTAACCCTAGCTGACACCTTGAACTGCAGTATTTTGAAAAACTTTGACCTAGAGGACTCAGATAAACTGGATTTCTAACAGGCAGAAACTATGATATAATAAATGTTATTTTAGGCCACTTATTTGTAGTATAATTTGTAATGAAATAACAGATACATTATTCTTATGGCATAGCTCCCCCCTATTCTTCCTCCCTCCCTCTTTTCATGGCACTAGAGATCATCAGTATAGTGCTTAATAGAAGTGAGGATGGTGTCCATCCTTGTCTTGTTACTGATTTCAAAGAGAATGCTTTTAGTATATTTTAGAGTATTTGTAGGCAATATTTTATCATGTTAAATGAAGTTATTTTCTATTCATTTAGTGCCAAAACATTTTTGTTTGCTTGTTTTAACTATAAGTTGATGTTGAATCTTAATTAAACACCTTTTCTGCATTTGTGAGGATTTTATGGGTTGCATCATTTAATCTGTCTTGGAATATATTACATTAATTGGTTTCTAATATGAAACCAACATTACGTTCAGGGGTGGGGTGGAGTAGTGGCAAATTTAAGTCATGATGCAGTATAATTTTAATGTATATCTAGATTATGTTGCTAATATTTGGTGTATAATTCTGTTTGTTTTGTTTTGTTTTTTCTTCCTTTCTTTTGAGACAAGGTTTTGTCTTGTAGCCCATGCTGGGCTGGAACTCATGATTCCTTCCTCTGCCTCTCAAGTGCTGGAATTACAAATGTGCACCACCATACATGACTTAGTGTGTAATTCTTATATCTATGTTCATGAGTAAAATTGTTTGAAACTTCCTTTCTCTTATTCTTGTTTGGTTTCAGGTTATTATGGTTTGGATCTTAAATGTCCCCCACAGGCTTATATGGAGGCCAGCCTGTGGTGCTGTTAGGAGATGGTGGAACTTTTAGGAGGTGGAACTTAGCAGAAGGAAGTTAGGTCACTGGGGGCATGCACTTGAAAAGGGTATTGGGACCCTGACCCCTTTCTCTCTCTCTTTGCTCTGGGCCACTGTGAGATGAATAGCCCTCCTGTGTAACATCATCCTGCCTGGTGAACTGTGTTGCTACAGGCACAAAAATAGCAGGCCAAATGAACATGGAATGAATGCTCTGAAACCGTGAGCCAAAACAGATTTTCTTTTTGATGTTTTTTCAGATATTTTGTCACAGCAAGAGAAAGCTGATTAACACACGGACTAAGACAATAAATTGAACAAGAGATTATTTTCCCTTTTTCTGATAAGGGTAGAATTCTTTCTTGAATTTTGGGTAGCAATTGCTGGTGAAGTTGTGGAAATATTTAAAAATTGTATTTATTTATTTGTTAGTTAGTTAGTTAGTTTTTTGAGACATGATCTCACTCTGTAGCAAGGCTGTCCTGGGGCTCACACTGGCCATGAATTTACAGTCCTCTTGCCTGAACCTCCCAAGTGCTGGGATTACAGGCATGGATCACTATGCCCTGCTTTTAAGGACTGATTCAGTGTTTTTCCAGTACTAAGAGTTTGATCCCAGGCCTCATGATGCTAGGAAATTGCTCCATCACTGAGCTCTAACATCAGCCTATGGAAATTTTCTTGTTGTTGTTAGGTACCGTCAAGTCGGTATCCGACTCATAGCGACCCTCTGTACAACAGGGGAAACACTATTGTCAGTGCTTCTCTGCTGTTCATAGGATTTTCAGTGGCAGATTGATTTTGGGGAGCGGGTTGCCGGGTCCTTCTCCCAAGCTTACAGTATCTGGTGTTCCCAGGTGGTCTCCCATCCAGGCACTAGCCAGGCCTGACCCTGCTTAGCTTCCGAGATCTGACAGGATAAGATACCATAGTGCTACGGCTGCAGGTATGGAAATTTTATAGTTAACATTTTTTCATTTTTTTCATTGATTTTAAAATATAATTATACTGAAATCAGAAGAAAGGTTTTCATAATTTTGGTCTTTGAAATTCATTGAGATTTATTGCATCGCTTAGCATATGATCAATTTTTGCTGCTGTTCTGTGTCACCTGAAAATAATATGAATTTTGCAGTTATTGGACAGTTTTTTTCTCTATATAAAATCTTGTTCAAAGTATGTACATTCTTACTGACTTTATGTTTTCTGAATTTATATTACTGAGAGAATTACATATTTCTGATGAAAATCATTATGAATTTTTATATCTTTATGGTAACTCACCTTTTAATCATTATGACATAGCACTCAAGCTTTAGCAATACATTTGTTGGAAATTCTGTATTTTCATATTTTGACATACCCCTTATAAACAGTATATTATTGGATTCCTTTTTAAAGAAGCCAGCTGTGTGATTTTTAGTGTTTGTTGTTGTTGTTAGGTGCCATCAAGTCAGTGTCTAACTCATAACAACCCTGTATACAACAGGCAAAACACTATTGTTAGTGCTTCTCTGCTATTCATAGGGCTTTCAATGGCTGATTGTCTTTTGGGAGTGGGCTGCCAGATCCTTTTCCTACCTATAGCACCTGGTGTTACCAGGTGGTTTCCCATCCATATGACCTTACTTAGCTTCTAAGATCTGATGGGATCCAATGTTACAGTAGTATGGCTGCAGGCTTTTAACATTTAGGAAATGTATATTTAATATAATTACCTGTGGTGTTATTATTAGGTACTGTTGAGTTGGGTCCAACTCATAGTGACCTCATGTACAACAGAACAAAACACTATCCAACACTGTACCATGCACACAATCTTTTTTATGTTTGAGCCCATTATTGCAGCCACTATGATTCTTCTCATTTTGAATTGTGCCATGTCAGCAAATGGAAGTCCCAAGGGCTTTACTCCATTCCCACCATTAAAGTTGATGCTGCATTGCGGAAGCATCTTTTGAATGATTCCCTGGCTCTATATTTGACGGTGCTTCTCTGCTATTCATAGCGTTTTTAATGGTTATTTCAGGAGTGAGCTGCTGGGTCCTCCTCCCTAGTCTGTGTTAATCTGAAAGCTCAGCTGAAACCTGTCCACCATGGGTGGCCCTGCTGGTATCTGAAATGCTGGTGGCATAGCTTTTGGCATCACAGAAACATGCAAGCCCCCACAGCATGACAAGCTGACACATACATGGGAGAATTACTCTATATTTGGCTATAAGTCTACTGTCTTTGTTGATGCTTTATCAATGAATTGTCTCCACTTTCTTGCCTTGCTTGGATTTAAGAAATAATATCATCTTCTACTAGTTTGAAACTTATGCATATCCTTCCTTTCTTCTATCTTTCCTCTCCCTCTCTGTCCCTCTACCTTCTTTCTTTCTTTCTTTCTTTCTTTCTTTCTTTCTTTCTTTCTTTCTTTCTTTCTCTTTCTCTTTCTTTCTTCTTTCTTTCTTTCTTTCTTTCTTTCTGTACTTGGGAGTTGAACCCACGACTTCACACATACTTTGAAAGTGTTCTACCACTGGGCTCCTTCAAAGCAAGGATGGTTAGACTGCATCTTATGTATTTTGGATGTGTTGTCAGGAGGAAAAGATCCCTGGAGAAGCACTTCATGTTTGAGAGAGTGCTCAGTCAATAAAAAAGGAAGACCCTCAACTAGATGGATTGACACAATGGGTGTAAAATGGGCTTAAACATATAAAAGATCGTATGCCTGCACATTGTTGGGTAGTGTTTCATTCTGTTGTACATAGGGTTGCTATGAGTTAGACCCAACTTGATGGCACCTAAAAACAACAACAATAGTCAAGTCTAGAGTCCTCATATGAGAGAAAATATATTTGTCATTCTGATGCTGGCTTATGCTGCTTAATATGATTATTTCTAGTTCCACCCATTTTCCTGAAAATGATATAACTTTGTTCTTTATGGCTGAATTAAACTCCATTGTGTATATATTCTACATTTCTTTATCCACTCATCTTTGATGGACATCTAGTTTGGTTCCATATCTTGGCTGTTATGTATAATGCCACAATAAACATGGATGTGCAAGTATCTCTGCGGTATGCTGACTTAGCTGACATTGGGTATATACCCAGGAGTAGTATAGCTGTATCATGTAGTAGTTCTATTTTTAGCTTTTTGAAGAATCTCCACACTGATTTCCAGAGTGGCTGCACTAATTTACATTTCCACCACCAATGTATAAGTTTCCTTTTCTCCCTACATCTTCAACAGCATTTGCTGTTCTTTGTTTTCTTCCCAATAACAATTCTGACTTGGGTGAGATGGAATCTCAAATAGTTTTGATTTGCATTTCCCTAATTATGGATGTTGAATATTTTTTCATATATTTGTTCACTACTCATATTTCTTCTTTTTAGAAGAAATTCATTGTACCTATTTTTTGACTGGATAATTTGCTTTTTCATTGTTTAATTTACTGAGTTCTTTGTATATGGATATTAATTCCTGTTTATTGTATAACTGGCAAAGATTTTCTCCCATTCTGTAGGTTGTCTCTTCACTCTAATTGTTTCTTTTGCTATGCAAAAGCTTTTCAATTTTGAGTGATCCCACTTGCCAACTCTTGCTGTTGTTTCTAATCTATTGGAGTCCTTTTCAGAAAGTCCTTACCAATTCTCATATTTTGAAATGTTTTTCCTATGTCTTCCTCAGCTGTTTCAAACTATGATGTCTAACATAAAGGTCTTTGATTCATTTTGAATACTTTTTGTGTGCCACATAAGAGACAGGGTCCATTTTCATTTGTCTATATGTGGACATTTAATTTTTTCAGCAACATTTGTTGTAGAGGTTATCTTTCTCCAATGTATGTTTTTGGTACCTTTGTCAAAAATCAGGTGGCTGTAGCTGTGTGGGTTCACTTCTGTGTTCTCTATTCTATTGCATTGGTATGTGTCTCTGTTTTTGTGCTAGAATAATATTGTTTTTGCCACTATGGCTCTGTAGTATAATTTGAAATCAAGTATTGTGATACTTCTGTGTTATTCTTTCTACTCAAGATTGCTTTGGCTGTTCAAGGGCTTTGTGGTTCCATATGAATTTTAGGATTTTTTTTTCTATTTCTGTGAAGAATCATTGGAATTTTGATGGTGATTGCATTGAAACTTTAGATTGCTTTTGATAATATAGCCAATTTCACGATATTCTGCTGATCCATGAGCATGCCTTCCAATTAGATATTACTGTTGTAATGGAGTTTATATTATTATTTTTTTAATCTCATAGTATATTGTCATTTAAGCTGAGATTTAGCTGAATTGGTAGAATGCTGCTCTGCAGTCTCTGAGGTCCTGGGATCAATTCCCAGCACTGCAAAAGTGGGAGAAGGATGTGGCAATCCACTTGGGAGACAATCTATTATAAACCAGCCAATCAGCCATTATAAACCTTATGAGGGTCACTATGATTCAGACACGACTTGAGGGCACCTAACAACAACAATATTGTCATTTTATATAGTCTATTAGAGTTACCCATATATTTCACCACTTTTTCCCTTAAAATTCTTGAGAATTTATTTCCAGTAAAGATTTTCCAGAATTTTTTTCATCTTAAGATGTTTATATTTTATACCTATTCAGATTTATTGAGATATTCATTTGCCATAAAAGAGATTTTAGAGAGCTCTCTTGCCCTCTTTTTGCCATATAAGAATACAATAAGAATTTGTTTTTCTGCAATCCAGAAGAGGACCCTTCCCAGAACTGAAAATCATCTTGGCAATTTGATCTTGGACTTCTAGCCTGCATGATTATAATAAACAAATTGTGTTGCTTATAATCCACCTAGTCTATGGTAATTTGTTACAGAAGCTTGAAATATTTAATAGAAGGCATATAGAATTCTAGATTGATAGTTATTTTATTTCAGTACATTATAGTTATCATCCCTTTGTTAGGTGGCTTCCATTGTTGCTGTGAGAAGTCATCTGCCATTCTTTTTGCCATTCCTTTATAGATTATGTGTCTGGTTTGGGGACAGGGTGCTTTTCTGTATGTTTTTTGGCATCTATGCTTCATAATGCTTTATATCCATTTAAACTTTTTAGAAAATTATCCTACTTGGTATTTGTTGAGCTTTTTGAATCAGAGGAATGAAGTTCCTTATCAGTGTAAATGTTGGCTTGATCACAATCTCTCCTTTGCTTTTGAATCTTTAATTAGACATGTTAGACCTTCTTACTTTGTGCTCTCTTTTACTCTCTGTGTAGCTTCCCTATTTCTGTCTTTCTATGCTGCCATCCGAATAATTTCTACAGACCTTTCCTTCATCTCAACATTTGTCTTTTTGTGTATGTCTAGTCTCCTGTTAAATTCATACATCCATTCTTATGGACTTTATGTTCACCTTTTTAATCATTTTACAACTTGAGAAACAGAGGCTCAGTAAAGTTTGATTTAGCTCAGTAAGCTGATTACTCTCTTTGTAGATCACAAGGTTGGCAACTGCAACAATAACTGTCTGATAGAAAGGCCTGGACTTCTGACTAGTACATTGTATTATCTCCTAGCAAGCAATATTTTTGGGTTTTAGCACATCTTAGATACTTAAACAGGTTACTTTTCAATCTTTGTTTTTATGATCTTAAGAGTCCAAATTTTGTTTTGATTTGCAATGCTTTCATTGTCCTAACTAGATTTTTCAAATTCATTTATACTTTCTTCTGTCATTTGTTACGTTTCTTCTATGTCTCTCATTAAGGTGAAGATCACATATGAAATAGTTCTCAACCACATAATTCTAATCTTTTTTTTTTCCATTTGATTAGGTCATGTAATTTCTTTCAGTGATATTTTTTTATTAGAAATTTTTAATGTACATCATAATACGATTCATTTTGACATGCTTTTCATTGTGACAATTTTCATATATGCAATTTGATAAGCATTATTCATATAGGTTACCCCTCACCCTCCTCTATGTTTCCCCCCTCCCCCCTTCCCATCTAAGTTTCCCATCCAAGTCTTCTCTATCTTTTACTATATAGTATTTTTCTATATGTCCTTGGGTTCCATTTCTGTTTAAGATAGAAACTTTTCCTGTAGTGGTCTTTGTTTCTATCTTGTTAGAACAATTACATGCGATTTCTAGTCTATTTATATTGACCT
>VMDO01009781.1:0-75218 GCA_007922755.1 Pedetes capensis
CAGTACTGGGGGTTGAACCCAGGGCCTCGGGCCTGCATTCTTTGCAAGTGCTGGACCACTGAGCTGCATCCCCAGCCCATTTTTCTTTTTACTTTTTGAGACAGGGTTTCACAAAGTTATGCAGACTGCCTCTGGTCTCGAACTTGGGATCCTCCTGCCTCCTCCTCCCAAGCCTCCAGGATTACAGGCGTGTGCCACCGCGCCCAGCATAGGTGACATTCTTCCAGTGGCCTTATGTATGATGTGTCGGCACAGCATCCGGATGGTTGCAGCGTGTCCCTCTCTGTGTGTGTCTGTGTACCTGAGATCAAGTGGCTCCAGGCCTAGGGCTCAGGTCAGTTGTCTGCAGGGCAGAGCAGAAAGAGATGCCACCAAAGCCCAAAGTTCCTCTGCATCTGGGTGGCCCCCTCCTCTGCCCTGTGCCAAGGATGACCCCAACCAAGTACCCTGGGCCACAGTAGGACAGGGACCACAGTGACCATGGCAGAGGTGGGGGAGGCAGGTAAGAGCTATGAAAGCTTCGAGGAGGCTGAGGACAGGCTCCTGGGCAAGGGATTGGTGACAACATGGGGCACCTAACTGACAGCAGCCAGACCCCCAACCCTGCCCTGGAGCCTGACGTGGCAGCTTCTCCAGAAACGTGGCACCAGGAGGGCCCCAACCCAAACCTGAACTCCCAAGAGCGTCTCTAGGCTGTGTTTCAACCTCCCGGATCACAGGCCAACAGGAGAGGGCCCCCGGAGCAGTCCCCTGACTCTGGGCTGGTGACACCCTCCCGAGGGGCAGACCCTGGAAACAGCCCCCGCAGCCCCTGGCCAGGCACACACATAGTGAGTAGAGGCAGCAGGTATTCCCACAAGTGGAAACACGTGTGCGCATGGGTGTACAGGAGCAGGAGCCTCTGTGCGTGTGTGGGGACAGGCGGACGTGCTTCGAGGTCCGCCTGTAGAGAGTTGAACGCACATGCAGTCCCTGGATTAGGCGGCATGTGCCGGTGTGCACGTGAGTGCGTGTGGACAGCGTTGTGCATGGATGCAGACATTGAGATGGGCAGGCATGTTTGTATATGCAGGCACGTGTGAACAGCCTCCATCCACAGTGGGCTGGGCAGCTACAGACAGACAGGTGGGCTTGAGCAGCCGGTGTGTGGACATACGGTGGCAGTGTCCACATGTGTATTGGCAGGTGTGTGCAGGTACACAGGGATCTGTATATGCAGTACAGGCGTGTGCGCAGGTGCATCCACATGGTATGTGTGTGCTGCAGGGGTGGTGTGTGCCCGGGGTGAGTCCACGTGGTAGAACAGGGCTAGGCATAGGAATAAGGAGCCATGGGCACACACAGGTAACTTCCCGGCGGAGCTAGGTGTGGCGGCGCATGCCTGTAATCCCAGTGGCTTTCGAGGCAGAGCCAGGAGGATCGCAAGTTTGAGACCACAGGAAGTCTGCATAATTTAGCTAGACCCTGTCTCAAAAAGTAAAGAAAAAAAAAAGGGCTGGGGGGTGCAGCTCAGTGGTCCAGCACTTGCATAGCATACAAGCGCGAGGCCCTGGGTTCAACCCCCAGTACCGCCAAAAAAAAAAAAAAAAAAAAAATCTTCCCGGCGGAATCTCTTGCCACACTATGGTTGCTGGGAGCCAAGGGCACCCGAGGTAGCCAGGTGGGGGTATGGGTATCTTCTTGGCATGGCCTGCATACTCCTGCGTGTGACATCTAGGCACAGCCCTCTCCTTTGGCAGGAACTCAATCCAGCCCCAGCAAACCCAGCTCTGCCTGGCCACCACGGCAGAGCCATGAGGTGGGGGAGGGGCCCCACTCGGAAATCGGCCATAAATTTCTCGAGATAAAAAAAGCCCCACGTAGATGCTTTGCATGGCGAAACCCCACAAATATCAGCTAAATAAGGTATGCCAGCAGAAGGCCTGGCCGGGTCCACAGTCTTCCCCGCCCGCCCCACAGCTGGGCCCGGGCTCAGCTGGGGCCCCTGGCCTGGCCAGCCGGGCCGAGGGGCCCAGCTTTGTTCCGAGTAGGGCTCAGACTGCCGAGTGCCTGGGTAAATAGTCCCCGCAGTAATCACAGGCTGATTCCAACTAATTAAATCCTGCACCAAGAGCCCACTCCAGCCAGTATCCCGAGGGGCCACGAAAACACAGACACCCCAGACGGGCTTTGCTCTGGGTCGGGTCTGCCTCTCTAATCCCGTATCTTTTGAAAGATAGGCGCGTCCCGGGATGAGGGGTCAGCGGGCCTGCCCTGTGCGAAGCGGTGGAATTTTTCAATAACCAGCAGCTGGGTCACCAGGCACACAAAGGCTGTGTAATATCCTGTAGGCTTACTTGAGGAGATCGAGCGGCCAAGCAGAGCCAGGTCCCTCCAGGCCTGGGGCAGCCACCCCCCACCGTCCAGGCCCCCAGCGGCCTGTGAGAGGCCACTTGGCCGAGCCTCCACTGCCCTCCCACAGAAGGGCAGGAGAACGGAGGTCGGCAGCCTCTGCTGGCCCCTCCTCCCCTACTGAGGCTTCCGAGTAAATTCATCTTCCTTATTAAAAACCAGCCCTAAGGCTCCCAGGCCCCAGCTGCGGCTGCTGGGACCAGACCTTTCCCAGGGCAGTGGACAGTCCTCGCACCTCCCACGGGGAGGCCACATGGGGCAAGGCCAAGGTCTCCAGCCCTGAGAGTCAGGAGGACAGGGTTCAGATCCCTTGAGGCCTGTGCATCTCAGGAGCCCCCAGGTACTGGCTGATAACACCGAGCTTGAGACTCAGTTGTACCTTCTGTAAAATGGGATGCTCATAGTGTGAGTTCTTGGGTCAATTAGACCAGGACACGGTGGCTCCCCTCCACCATGGGGCTCAGGGACTCCCTGAAAGGCTCTGGGGAGAAGCAGGGTTTGTGACCCCCGAGGCTCACCTACGGCAGAGGGCTGTCCACGGCAGGAGCCACCCGGCACACGTGAGAGTGATTAGGAGCCGCAGAGCCCAGTTTATTTTATTTTATTCTATTTTATTTTTCTCCAAGAGAAACAATAGTTGCCCCCTCTCCAGAGTCTGGAATGCTTTACGCCCAGGGTCTGGGACCCCTCATTTAAATTGGCTGCGAAGGGACAGGCATTGCGGCCCCAGGAGGAGGTTGTTAGGGATGGAAAGCCGGGGCCCAGGAATTTACAATCCGTTACTTGAGAGGTGTCCTGCCTCCCCCTCGACCCATCCAGGCCTTCGTGGGCCAGGCATGTGCTGTAAAGATGTCACGTTGGCTGGGGGCGCCAAGGAGCCATCCAGGGCCTGACCGCACAGGCTGAGTTCTGTCTGCACGCGTCCCGGCTGCCCAGAGGGCATGGAAAGGAGTGGTGCTCGGGAGTGTTTGTTTCTCTCAGGCCCCCCCAGTGATGCTCACGCCAGCAGCAGGGCAGGCAACGGCCAGCTGTGGTGGGGTTCACAGACCTGCGGTGCCTCGCAATGGGGACACGGTTGAGCTGTGCACTCCTCACCGCTGGCTTGTCCAGGCACAGGGCCAAGCCAGAAGCTCTTTGTCCTTCACCAGATCACCCCGACCTGACCTCTTATGTGGGGCTCTGGCACTGCAGCTGTAGGGCTTGGCACAGGGCACGGTGCCTCTACCAGCCTCAGTTTTCCATCTGTGAAATGGGGATAATCATTTCCCCTGCTTCTGGGGCCGAGAAACTCACTTCTCCCAGGCCTAGGCTGTGTGTGTCTTGGAGAAGTTGCCTCCTCTCTCTGTGCCTCGGTTTGCCTCTCAGCAAAATGGGGGTGTTGGCAGGGACCTCTCCAAGTTGCTGGGGGCGCCGATCCCAACTGGGGAAGCGCCTGCACAGTGCTGGATAAATGCTGGGGGGCTGCTGCGGGTGCAGGGCTGAGAACAATGAGATGGTCCACTGGGGCAGGTCCTAAGCCACGGTGTGGAGGGAGCCCTGACACTCCAGGGACACTTAGGGAAAGGGCCTTTGGGGGGCCTGGAAAGTGGCAGGAAGCCGAGGAGGAGGAGGAGGAGGGCATGGCGGTGCACAGGTTGTTGGACTCTGTGGGCGCCTGACAGCTCCATTCCCAGAAGTAGCTCAACTCCAGGAGCTGCACGGCAAGCAGCCTGGTGAGGGGTCCCAGAGGGGAACCGGGGTGAGAGGAGAAGGGAGCCCAGGGCCAGGGTGGACTTCGGTGCCATCACATTGGGACGTGGTGGCCCTGTTCAGGGAGCTATGGGGACGTGGGGGAGCGCCCTTGGGACCTGCATTGCCATGAGCCCATCCATTCCCCAGGTGGGCTGAGGTGGCTCCAGGGGCCTGTGGCCTCCCCAGGTCCCCAGGGCTCTGGGCAGAGAAGCAACAACTATGTTCCGTCAGCACCCGATCTCTCTGCCCCCTGACTCATGGTGGCTGTGGCCCAGCTGAGCCAAACGATCCTGTCAGCTTCCAGGCTCAGATGAAGGGGACCTTTCCACTGGGGGTGGTGGGAGGGCAGGGGTCGGGGCCCCAAGCCCGAGGGCAGACTGCATGGCAATGCCCGGGAGAGTGTGTGCTTGGGGGAGGCGGGGGCAGGGAGCAGAGTAAACAGCCGCTGCCCTGTCCTCTCCGCAGCCGAGGCCAGGTACACAGGCCTGTTTGGACAGCTGCCCTGTCTGTCCGTCTGTTTGGGAGATGCGACTGATAGATGGGGGAGGGCTGACGTTAACCCCTGGCTGCCCAGGGGGCTGCGCACTCCCTGCCTCCTTCCAGGGGCCCAAGGCAGCCAGAGGTGGCTCCTCAGACTCTGAGTCGGGGACAGGGCCTCGGGATAGGGCGAGGGGTGCTCCAGGACACTCGCCTCCTGCCACCACCAGGGCCACCAGGGAACCCAGGCCAGAGAAGGGGTCTCTGTGTCCCTGTGGTGGTCAGGGTGGAATGTCCCCCTCTGTCCAGAGCCCCCTTGGCCCACGCCCACACCCCGCGGAAGAACCCCAACCTTGGTGAAAGAGCCAGCTGCCTCCTCAGCCCCAGCTGGGGTCAGGTGCACTCAGGGCCACCAGCAGCAGGTCCCTGGGAAGCAGGTCCCTGGGAAGCAGGCTCACTGTGCCTCCTCCTGAGATCTGGGGAGTCTGCCCTGGGGGAGGCCCCTGGACCCCAGCGATGCATGGGATGCTTCGCTGGCAGTGAGGCGAGACCCAGGTGACCGCCCACCTGGCCTCTCCACGCCCCCCCCATTCACCACCCTGCACCCCATCTCGGCCGTGGCTCCTCCCTCCAGCCCTGGGCATCACACACCCTCGGTCGCCCTCCGATAGCCCACCTCGTCTCCCACTCCCCGTCTCCCACTGCTGCACCGCCAGCCAGGACCCCCGCCTCTCACCCGCAGGGCGCCAACAGCGATCCTCTCAGCAGCCTTCCACTCTCGCCCCTACGCTGGGTCCCCGCTCTGAGCCAAAGTGATCTTTTAGAGAGGTAATCGCTCCAGCCGCTCCACGCTTGGAACCCTCCAGCTGGCTCCCTATGGCTCTTGAGATTAAGACAAAAATCCTCTAAATGGCCCACGAGGCCATCCACAGGGCACAGGTTAAATAAATTCGGGGTCGGGGCAGCTGTAGAGGTGCTCTGGGCCTGCCCTGGAGTCACCACCCACAGTTACTGGGGGATGAGTGCCGGGGCAGGAAAATGGTGGTGTCCTAGTGTTTGTGTTAAAAAAAAAAAAAAAAAAAAAAAACACGGGCAGAACCCCCAGCCCGTCCCATTAGTAAAACAAAAGGCCAGATTGGGAGGATGAAGGGCCCCACAAGTCTTGTGTGTGCATTACCTATCTTGAGAAGGCCCCAGGGACCTGAAGACTAGGGATGGCAGAGGAGCAGTGGACACCCTTTGGTCCATTTCAGGAGTAAATTGTGGAATACATTTCCTATTCAAACATACATTAAAAAAAAAACAAAACATTTTAAGAGTAGACAGTCTGCAGACCGCACACTCAGCTGGCTCCCGCGCTCCTTGGGCTCCTCTGGTTCCCCAAACCCTCTCCCACGTCTCTTCTTTCTGATTAATGCTGGAGCTCCCGCCCCAGGACCCTTGCACAAACTATTTGCTGCTTCTGCAACGCTTGCCATCCTTTTTCACCTCAGGCCAAATCTCCAGAAGGGTTTTCGCTGATTGCCCCCTCCCCTACTCTGACCTTCACCCACACCCCCAGTGTGGGCTGGATCCAGAACGATTGTGCCTACCTTCGTGTTCACCTGTCCCTCTTCTTGGTGTGCAATCCATGTGGCCAGACCCCACTTCTGTCTCGTTCATAGCTGTTCTGTATGCAGTGAATGCCACTTCCGTGTTAGGGGATTAGAGGGAGTGGGAGGAAGAGGATGCCAGGGAATTCCATGCTGTGCCGGTCTGGAGGTGCCCACCTAAGCTTCGGAGGATGAGAAGAAGGGAAGGTGTTCCTAGCAGAGGGCACTGCACGGCACCAAGACTAGGCCGCCGGATTTCCATAGCAACCCGTCTGCCAAACTCGCTTCTCCCAGGCCTAGGCTGTGTGTGTCTTGGGCAAGCTACCTCCCCTCTCTGTGCCTCAGTTTGCCTCTCAGCAAAATGGGGGTGTTGACAGGGACCTCTCCGAGTTGCTGGGGGGGGGGTCGATCCCAACTGGGGAGGCGCCTACACAGTGCTGAATAAATGTTGGGGGCGCAGGGAAAGGGTTAAAGCTGGGCGCTTTTTAATTGTCAAATGACTGCGGGCGATTAGCGCCGGCAGCTTCCTCAATAATCGCTCTTCTCTGTACCTGCTGGGAGCTTAATTAAAAAACAAAGAGGCTCAATTTAAAGGCCATTACTATGCTAATGCAGCCGGGCAGGCGGTGATTAAGCGGCTCTGGCGGGCAGCGGGCGGCTGGGGCGGGGCGTGGGGCGATCAGTTACCCACTAAATGGGCTGGCCGCGGAGGGGGTCCCCTCAAGTGGCCTTGGGTGCCCTATCCAGCGAGGTACCGGGGCTGACGTGCCACGCCCAAGATGCCCCGCCCCTCCGCAGCCTGCGGGAGTCCCGCAAGGCTCAGGAGAAGTGGATGCCGCCCACACCGCGCGCAGTGCCCTCCGTGTGGAGCCCCACCGCTTTCATGCACCCGCTTCTCAGGCTCAAGCTGGGGGCATGTTGTGCCCATCCACGACAGGCATGTCTGGCGAAAAGCCAGCCCAGCCCAAGCCCACTGCCTGGAAGCAGGTCCCAGGCCCCCACCTCGCTGGGGCGCTGGCTCCGCCTCTCCAGCCACCTTCCCGACCTCCAGGAAGGCAGGAGAGTGTGGTGGTCCTTGCCAGGCTGGCCTGGGAAGGGACCCTGGCTCTGCATGCGTGAGGAAGACACTGCTACCTCCTCGGTGGTCAAGAGGCACCGATGGACCTCTGAGCCCTGGGCTGGGCCTGTTCCTGTGACTGGGGCATTTGGTTGGAACATATGCCAGGTTCAGGCTCGCAATTTGGGTTCAAACTCAGACAGGAGCCCTGAAGTGTGTGCACCCAGGCACATGGGGGAGGCTTAGCCCCGCTCTCATGAGAGCAGCTGGGTTAACAAAGCTGATACTGTCTCTGGCTGCATCAAGAGGAGCATAGGGCAGAAAGTAAGGGAGGAGGTGGCTGGTCTCACCTAGAGGTTTGAGCTACTGAGCCCTATGCCTTAAAGTCTACTTGGACAAACTGGGGCTCATCCCAGGGGTGACCAGAGTATGAGAAACAGCCACAGCAACCTAGGGAGGTTAATCAAGAGAGGGAGGTGTCACTGTCTTTGAGGCTCTGGAGGACAAGACGGATCGCACTTGGGCTCTGGGGGTCTTTGCACTCCACATATGACACCCTCAAGTCTGTCCTGACCCTGAGTGTGTTTTCATCGGCTACCTGATAAATTTTGTGATAATAAACTTCGGTAATTTTGTTGGTAATGTTGAAAACTACCCTAGCTGAACCCAGGAAGATTTTACTTGATTTAAAAAGGGGGGGGTGGGGGGTGCGGCAGGCACGGTGGTGCACGCCTGTAGCCTGTAATCCCAGCGTCTTGGGAGGCAGAGGCAGGAGGATCGCAAGTTTGAAACCAGAGGCAATCTGTGTAACTTAGCCAGACTCTGTCTCAAAAAGTAAAAAAAATGGGCTCCATGGTCCATCACTTGCAGAGCATGCAAGCAGAAGGCCCTGGGTTCAACCCCCAGTACAAAAAAAAAAAAAAAAAAAGGCAGTTAAAAATACAGCTGACCGGTGAAACCCCATATGGTTAAAATGATCACTGGCTACAAATTAATCAGAGTCAATCAGCAAGATCCAGTACAGGCACCAACCTGATGGTAGAGCAAAGTTTTATTGAAGATTTTTCATGAAAAAAAAAATCATTTATCCCAATGAAAATAATTTTAGTAAAGTAAAAAATGAAAATGGAAAAAGTCGTAAATTATTTAACTGTACTAGAAAGAAAATGGATCAAAATATTAAATTGTCTTAATGGAGCTTGCTCCAGAAGACACTTGCTCAAAGGAAGTTTATCAATGTTGTTATATCCCTAATTAAAATGCTACAGTCTGCAGAGAAGGAGGACAGAACTCTTGGGGTCAGAATGGTGGGGCCAAAGTGACAGTGGAGTCAGCTGGTCTGCATCAATTGGTGCCCTGAGTTCCTTGTACTGCGCTGCTTCCCTTGAGTACCCATTCCCCACTCCACCAGGAGCCTGGCTTGTGTTCCCACCTGCTCCCCATCACCCGGCCCAGAGCTTCGTCACTGTGGGTCTCTGGTAAATGCTAACAGAATGAACCAACCATATACTGCACTGAGAGGCATCTTCCTTTTAAGAGGCACGGGAGTCGGCACAGTGAGTGCCTGAGTATTTGCTGGCCAGATGGATGCATACATGTGCATGGGCGTCTATGTGGATGGGTAGGTGGTTGGGAGGATAGGTCTATATGTAGGTAGGCAGATGGATGAGTGGGTAGAGGATGGGTGTATATGTAGGGATGGATGGGGAGATGGCTGAGTGAGTGGGTGGGTGGAGGATGGGTTTGTATATAGGTAGGTGGATGGAGTATTAGATGGGAACAAAAAAGGTTGGATCTGTCTTCAGATCTTTAATGTCCGACCTCCAGCCAGACCCTTTTTTCTTACCAACCTGCTGCAGCCTGACTTGCCGTCTCCCTCACCTTGCAAATTGCTTCCATATTCTTCATGCCTTTGCTTTTATTAGCCTCTCTCTCCCAGAAGGGCCTCTTGGTGTGTCTGTCCCTCCCCAGAGCCCAGTTCTGGGATCAGACTCTCCTGTGTTCCTGTCCTGGCCCACTCACTCCCCCACTGGAATCCTCTGGAATCCTCTGGACTCGGGTGTCATCCATTCTGTGCTCTACCAAGCTGAGCTTGTGCCTCCTCAGGCCCTGCCTGGATCCTCCAGCCCTTCCTGAGCACGTGTCTCTGGGCCTGGCCCCTTCTGGCCACGCAGGGCCCCAGAGAGGCCTCCACACCTCATGGGGTGGGGTGTCTCACCTCCTACCTGGGTTTTCAGCACCCCCAGCTCCCCAGCTCCCCCAGCCCAGGGCACGGACCCAGCAGCTCTAAGCTGACGGAGCCAGTGCAGAGTCGTCCCAGGAGGTGGGCAGGAAAGAGACTCAAGACCCGGAGGCCCAGGAGGCCAGGCAGCTGGTCAAGGAGAGCAGTAGCTGGCCGCCCTTGCCAAGCACTGCCTCTGTCTCTAGTAAAGAGTGGCAATGCTGACCTCTCGGGGGTCTTACGGGGGAGTAGTCCATGTGTAAAGAAAGCCTAGGGCCTGGCATGTGGGAAATACTCAATAAATCTCATTGCTGTTGTTGTTAGGTGCTGCCTACACATTGTTGTTGATGTTAGGTGTTGTCAAGTCGGCATCCGACTCATAGTGACCCTGTGTACAACAGGGGAAACACTATGTCAGTGCTTCTCTGCTGTTCATAGGGTTTTCAATGGCAGATTTTTTGGGGGGAGTGGGTTGCCAGGTCCATCTCCCAAGCCTGCAGCACCTGGTGTTCCTAGGTGGTCTCCCATCCAAGTACTAACCAGGCCCGACCCTCCTTAGCTTCTGAGATCTGATGGGATCGGATGCCACAGGGCTACAGCTCCAGGCCGCTGCCTACTTACAACAAGCAAAACGCTGTTGTCAGTGCTTCTCTGCTATTTATAGGGTTTTCAATGGCTGATTGTTTTTGGGGAGTGGATTGCCAGGTCCTTCTCCCAAGCCTACAGCACCTGGTGTTCCCAGGCCATCTCCCATCCAAGTACTAACCAGAACCGACCCTGCTTAGCTTCCGAGATCGGATGCCACAGTGCTACGGCCACAGGCCAATAAATCTGAGGAAGTAAAGTAACAATGGCTGCCGGATTTGGCAACCAGGCATGGGTGACCTCAGCGGAGAGTACCGGGTACCTGGATCAGCTCAGTGGGGTTTGATGAACAGGGGGCTCCGCGTGTGGGACCTGTACAGGGCCTAGCTCGTAGGTGCCCAGCAAATGTTAAATGGCTGCGTGAGTAACTGAGCAGGGAGATGCGGTGTCAGTGGGAGGCGGAAGAAAGAAGGCAGCCCCAGCCCCTAGCCTGGTTCTTGCACCCCCGCTGCTGTCTCACTGGCCCGGGCTGGCCTTCAGTTCCTCTGGCCTGGACCGGGGTCCTGAGCTCCTGTGGAGGACTGCATGGGGAGGTGGTCAGGGGAATGGCAAGCTCTCCTCCCCGCTGCCCTGGGCCTTGGCTACTCCTTGATGGCGAGAGGTTTCCTGCCTGTCATCAGGGGAGATCTGGGCCCAGAGAGGCCCCAGAATCCCCAAAAGGAACAGAGCCCAGGCCCATCCAGGCCCCAGGGTGGCCGCTGTCAGGTGCCGGGCCACAGAGACACGGCACCTCGCTATGTAGAAGCGCGTGCACGTGTGTATGCGCGTGAACCCATGCGCGTCCACGTGTGTCATGTGTCACGGAGTGTGTGTGTCTCTGTCCTGGCAGCTGACTGGAGCACAGCTGCCGCTGGACATGTCCACACAGAGGCAGCTCAGATTTGTGCCCAGAGCTGCTGCGGCCTCTTCCCCCAGCCCACGCCTGGGGCTCCATTGCTCCCAAGGGTGGCGCTGGCCTCCGGCGTGCTTGGCCGGGTCCTGAGCTCCCTGCCCCCTCCACCCTTTCCCGGTATCCTCTTGTGATCCTGCCCACCCTCAAAACACCTCCCAGGTTGGACTGCTTCTCTGTGCCTCTCTGTGCGAGGTGCCCACTCGGGGCTGAGCTCGCCCTGTGCCCATCTGTGGGCTGACTCCCCAAGCCTCTCTCCGCTCCTCGCCCACCTATGCCACACAGCTGCCAAGGGAGCCAGTTAAGTGGCCAGCCAGCTCAGTCATTCCTCTGCTCCAACGTCCGAGGCTCCTGTGTCACCTGCCCCGCCCTCAGCCCAGCCCTGGCTGCACCTCTGGGCCCTCTTCCCCGTGCTCACCTGCTCTAGCCAAGGGCCTCTGTCATTTCCCCCGACACTGTTCTCAGGGCCTTTGCACGTGCTGTGCCCTCTGTCTGAACCCTCAGATTTTACAGATACCCTTCCTTGGGTCTCTGCTTCGACTGCATCTGTCAGGACAGCCTCTGAGTGTCCTTTCTAAAACCGAAACACTGTCACTCTTCCTTGCCACCCCTTGTCACCATACCATCGCCATTTGTTAGGCTCCATATGGATGCTAGAGGGCTATTTGTTGAAATAGACATATCTTATTGTCCTTTGCCTATGAGAATGTGCCCCTCTCCTATGACAGTGGAAGCTGGGGGGAGGGGTGTTGGGGCGGCATGTCCCTCTTGCTCCTCTCTTTATCTGCGCCAGCAGACTGTGCCTAGCACCCATGAAGCGCTAAGTATTTGTGGAATCACTGAATGTGTGCCTGCCTGGCCAAGCCGCCAGGGTGCCATCCAAGCCGTCTCTGGATGGCACCCTGGGATAGCGGCTGGACGGGCCTCTCATTGCCTGCTGGCCCGTGACCTCCATCCCTGGCGGGGTCTCTAGGCTGCACCCCTGGTGCGGATCAAAAGGCATAGGCCCGGGGTGGATCCAGCCACGTGGCCCGCAGGACGCACGGGGAGCCCTTGCAGCCTGACAGTGAGGCCCAGGGCCCCCCTCGGGCCACGAGACCCTCGCACGCCGTCCACGCCACGCATTTCAGCTGGCTGATAGACGTGCACCAGGCCCCCCCACCTGCGGGTCCCGCCGCCGCCACCACCCGCCCACCGCATCAAAGCAGATGTTTGCAGCTGTTTTCAGTTGGATCCCCATCCACAGACCTCTTTTTGTCTCCAAATAAAAAACAGCTACGCCCGGAATGATAAGGATGCGGTAGGCACGTGGGGGAGATGTCAGCAAGTTGGGCAGGGAGGAGGCCGGGCAGCTCCCTCTGCTGAGGGACAGGCGGCCGCGAGCAGCCGCAGCCGCTGCCCTGAATGTCCAGGCCCTGTCTCCTCAGCTTCTGTGGCCCGCCCCCACACCGCAGCCACCCAGTGATAACCTCCCACCAGGGTGCTCGTGCTGGCCTGGCTGCAGCACAGCAGGCCTCCGGGAGACTCAGGGCCTCTGCACTTGCCGCCCCGCTGGCCTGGGTGTGGTACAGGCAGGGCAGTTTCCAGAGGCCCCTACCTGCCAGGTGGGCTGTGGGAGCCTCTGCTTTCCAATGGGAAGACAGGTGGAGGGCGGGGCTTCCCCAAAGTCAGCCAGCTAGTAGGTGGCAGAGCTAAAGTTTAAACCCACTTCTTCTGCTTCCGGATTGGCGTGCCCCTGTCTGCGCCTTCCCGCCTACTGCTCCCATGGAGGGCATGAGGCCTGATGCTGAGCTGGGCACCTCCCGGGAGCCCTGTGCAGAGCCAGCCTCCAGGGGCGTTGCTGGTTGAATTCAGGAAGGTGCAGCAGAGGGCACAGAGAGGCCGCCATGCCAGTCGCCAAGCTCAGGGCCCCCAGCATCGAGATGGGCCTTGCAGCAGTGGTGTCCAGGAGTTGGGGGGCTTGGGCCTGGAGGTCCTAAGGGAAAACAGGCCCAGAACCCACCTGGGCCCCATGGCTCTGGGTGAGGTTCTGACAGAGAATCCGGACCTAACAATGTAACCAGGGGGCTTCACAGTGAAATTGAGTGTGAGGAAGAGACGGTTTCAGAGCCTGTGCCAGGCCCCCAGTGAACCTAGGAATGAATGGAGGGGGACAGAGCCAGCAGGAACCCTTCTGGGCCAGGCCTGGCTAAGCCTCCTGCACAAGGTGCTCAGTCGCACATCAGCTTCTCAGTCGCCGACAATGGTGGGTCAACACTCACATTGTACAGAAGACAAAACTGAGGCTCAAAGGCCAGGGCTGCTTACCCACAGCCATGCAGCTGGTGCTGGAGATGTGCGGCATGGGGGCTGACAGCCCTTGAGCGAGCAGGGAAAGGAAGGGACACAGGACAGAGGGTCCAAGTGGCCCGCCCAGATTCCGATGTCTAAGCCTGTTCCGGTCGCTTATGATCAGGGGAGTCACTCAGTATGAATGCGGTGACCCTAGGTCCTTTCCCGTGTGCAGAGCGTGAGGGGGCAGCTGGGGGAGGTGGCTTGCTGCTGGACTCCCAGCCCAACTGGACTTAAGCACAGAACTTCAGCCATAACACGTTAGGAAACTGGACTCCAAGTTGGGTAGACGTTGGGGTTTGTGGGAGGATGAGGAGGATGAATTCACTTGCCTTGTTGCCGGCTGGTGGTGTTAGACTCCTGGAAGCAGAGTTGCTAGTATTTTCTTGTCCCACCTGGCTGCCCCTGTCTTTGGCCATAGCACTCTAACATTGGATCCCACCTGATCTCAGAAGCTAAGCAGGGTTAGGCCTGGTTAGTCCTTGGATGGGAGACCACCTGGGAATACCAGGTGCTGCAGGCTAGGGAGAAGGACCTGGCAATCCACTCCCAAAACAATCAGCCATTGAAAACCCTATGAATAGCAGAGAAGCACTGACAACAGTGCCAGGCATGGCACAATGTCAGGAAGTATTTCGTTCTGTTGTACAGTAGGTTACTATGAGTTGGACCTGACTCAACAGCACCTAACAACAACCTGGCTGCCCATTTCATTTCTCACTAGGCTGTTCATTCATTCAATGCTCACTCACTAACCACCTTCTCAGTGCTAGTGCCTGGGGCATGAATTAGACCCCGTGTCCAATTTCTAGGTCAGCAAGGGCTTTGGACACACAAACAGTGGGAGAGTGTCTGGGACAGTGAACATCAGAGAAGGCTTCACAGAGGAGGTCACACTTGAAGTGGGTCTTGATGGATGAACATTTCATGTTCAACAAGAGGCAAAAGCAAGAGGGAGGAGAGAAGGAAGGCTTTGGAAACATGGAATTTTAAGTGCTAAGGAGGCAGGGAGGGGCTGACTGTGTTCAGGGAACAGTGAGAAGCCCCGTGCCCGGCGGTGGGGAGGGAGAGGCCTTGAATGCCTCCACGCGGCCTTGGGACTTATCCTGAAATGACCGCATGTTCTTGGACAATCTGAAGCAAAGAGGATATGAAATGTGACTTGACCTGCTGAGGAGTGTGTGAGCTTTCTGTTGCTGTGGCAAATCGCCTGAGATCCCAAGTTATCAAGAGGAAAGGTTGATTTGGACTCCTGGTTTTGGAGGTTTGGGCCTGTAGTGGCTTGGCCTCAACCCGTGGGGCCTTGAGTTGGACAGCACATCATGGTGGACGTGGGTGGTAGGAGGCCTCTTCACCTCATGGTAGCCAGGACACAAAATAGAGAGCGGGATGGGCCCGGTGGTTCTCGCCTGTAATCCCAGCAGCTCAGGAGGCAGAGGCAGGAGGATCGCAAGTTCGAGACCAGAGGCAGTCTGTGTAACTTAGCGAGACTCTGTCTCAAAAAAGTAAAAATATGGGCTGAGGGTGCAGCTCAGTGGTCCAGCACTTGCACAACATGAAAGGGTGAAGCCCTGGGTTCAACCCCCAGGACTGCAAAAAAAATAAAAAATTAAAAAATAAAATAAAAAAGAATAGCAGAAGGCCAGAGCCCACTAGCCCGCTTCAAGGGCAGGCCCTGATGACCTCATGCTTTTCCACTAGGGCCCTAAAGGGTCTGAGGTCTCCTAACAGCACCGCAGGCTGGTGAGCACACGTGAGCCTCAAGGGGGCGCTTCCAGACCGTAGCAAGGAAGTGAGACTGAGGGAGGGGCGTTTCTTCCCCAGGTCTATTTTCCTTACCACCTGAGAAGGGATGCTGTCCACGGAGTGGGAATACGGTGGCGGTTGGAAGGGCAGAGGAGGCCGGGCGCGAGGGCCTGTCTGGAGGGGTGGAGGAAGCCCACTGCGAGCAGAGAGGACACACGTGGAACAGGAGTCATTCTGAGTACCCAGAAAGGGGTTGTTGTTGCTGTCAGGTGCCATCGAGTCGGTGTCCGACTCATAGCGACCCTCTGTACAACAGGCCAAACACTATTGTCAGTGCTTCTCTGCTGTTCATAGGGTTTTCAATGGTGGATTGATTTTTGGGAGTGGGTTGCTGGGTCCTTCTCCCAGGCAGGGGCTACATAAACTGTAAAGTGAAGCGGTCTGGTGTGCAAGCGGTGGTATAGTGAGGTGGAGGCAGGGGAGCATCCACTCAGCAAAGACACCGAGGAGGTGCTGGGGATCTTAGAGAGATGACACCAGCAATGATGATCCCGGGGCCCTGATCCTACCCCACGGGCCTCCCCCTGGCCAATAGCCTGTCTCTTTAACCCCTTTGCACAAATGGGGACGCTGAGGCTCAAGAGGAGAAGGGACTTGGGCAAGGTTGCAGTGCTTGGAAATGACAAAGCCAGTGTTCCAAGCCTGGTGTACGCCGTCTGGGTGCTCGGGTCTGGGGTGGCCACCCCTCGAAGAGGTTGGGGGGTCCCTCAGGCATGAGGAAGCTGAAGTCACGGGAGGCCACAAGAATCAACCACCCCCTGGGCCACTCCACAGTTGTCAGTGGTTTAGGAGAAATCAAATCAGGTTTGTAAACCATGTTCAAAGGCTCCTGAAAAAATTGACGTTCAGAATTTTGTTTATTAGCCTTATGCGTTTAATGAATGGAGCAATTAGACAAGTAAGGAAGTGCAAACCGAGGGGCACTGGAGGTGAGCGCTCTGCAAGAGAGGGACCACCCTATGTGTGGGATTTCCCACTCCGTAATCGCCCGTGAGCCCACCGGGAGGAAAACGTGTGTCTGTGTAGAGGGGGTGTTCAGCCTGGTTTTTTAAAAGCCCACACACAGGCCTGGGTGGTGGCACAGCCTGTCATCCCGACCAGTAACTCGGGAGATGAGGCAGGAGGATCATGAGTTTGAGGCCAGAGGCAGCCTGTGTAACTTAAGGAGACCCTGTCTCAAGACAAAGAATAAAAAATGGAGCCAGGCGCAGTGGTGCACGACTGTAATCCCAGCGGCTCGGGAGGCAGAGGCGGGAGGATCGCAAGTTCGAGACCAGAGGCAGTCTGTGTAACTTAGCGAGACCCTGTCTCAAAAAGTTAAAAAAAAAAAAAAAAAATGGGCTGAGGGTGCAGCTCAGTGGTCCAGCACTTGCAGAGCATGCAAGTATGAGGCCCTGGGTTCAACCCCCAGTACCACAATAAATAAATAAATAAATAAATAAATAGCTATGGGTGCAGCCCAGTGGCAGAACACTTGCTTAGCAGCATGTGTGAGGCCCTGAGTTCAAGTCCCTGGTACCCCACAAATAAAACAAAACAAAACAAAAAATCCCATTCTGTCCCCCTTACTGGGGGCCAGGCTCAGGTATTAGGGTGCATCTGGGCCCCTGGGGAAGCTCACAGACTTGGGGGCAGACACTCCCCTGTGGTGCCCAGAGCCAGGGCACACCAGGACCCACAGGGCAGGGAGGGAGTCCTGTGGGGGCAGACGCTGGATGTGACCTTGAACAAGGGACCTGCCCTCTGCCCTCAGCGAATTCCTCTGCAAAGTGGGGCCAGGGCCACATCTTCCTTTCAGGGTCTGCAAGGACTTAGGGGGTAGTGCGGGTATGTGGCCCCCGGGCATCATGGGTGATCAGAGATGCCACGAGACAGGTCATCAGACCAGACAGAAAGTGGTGGGGCTGGGCCTGAGCCCAGGAGCTCAGCGAGGGAGGTGCCCTTGGGGCCTGGGTACACAGCAATGTCAGAGACACTGCTTCTGGGAGTCGTGGAGACCCCAGCAAGCGTGGCCCAAAAAGGCACTGTGGTCACACAGGAGATAGAAGCAGGGCAGACAAGGGTAGATGGCTGGGGAAGACCTTTGCCAGTTCCTGCATCCAGCCTTCCCAACCACTCCCTACTTAGCTACCGTGTTCCCAATTTATAGACGAGGAACGTGAGGCTCAGAGAGGTTCAATGTCTTGCCCAAAGTCGCCCAGCAAGGAAGTTATAGAGCTAGGGGGCTGGAGGGTATAGCTCAGCTCATCTAGCTCGTGGCAAGGCCCTAGGGTCAGTCCCTAGCATTACAAAAGGAAAAAGAAAGAGAAAGCTCTGGAGCCAAGACAGAAGCCCAGGCTACGCCTTCCGTGCTTTAAATGAACAGTGCCCACCTCTCCATGCTGAACCCATTATACACACAAGTAAGCTGAGGCTCAGAGAGAGGAATGGCTTGCCTGCTCACAGCCAGCAGATGGGGGAGGTGGTCCTGGTGCCCGAGGCCCTCTAATTCCAGCAGCCCCTTCCCATAGCTGTGCTGCTCTTCCATGGCCTCTCAGTGGTCCCCTGCCCTTGTCCCTCCATAGCGGGGGTGGGGACCAAGGAGGGAACCTGGCTAGCACCCCCACCCCTCTCGCCCTCCTGCCTGTGAATCGCTCACACCCCAGCCCTGCACCGTAGACAAAGACAACCCCATCACCGGGAGTGAGTATTTCATGCACGCCCCCCGATGTTTTATTGGGTGGGGAGAAGCTCGGAGACCTAACGGATGGCACATTCCGTTTATAAAGTGTGCGCCGTTTGTTTTATTTGCCGGGTTTTTGCAATCTAGATAACAGATGACGCCCCCAGTGGCTGCGCTGCCTGGTAATGGCGGCGCGGAGCCTTGGAGGAGTATTAATAATAGATTGTGTTGATGAGCTTGGAGAAAGTAGCAATCGACCCCCTGCTGCCGAGGCATTAGTGCGCTTGGCTGTTTGGAAGGCTCCAGAGCTAGGGCACAGTGGCTGAATGCAGGTCACTGCCCCCCACCCCTTCCGAGCCAAGGAGCATCTCCTTTCTAGGAGCCCCCCCACCCCACTCTGGGATGTGCTGAGCCTGGTCTGGGATGCAGACCCTGCCGTGCTGGCAGAGATACGGCCAGTGAGTCTGCTCGGGCCACTGTATACCTTCGTGGGTGCCGTGGTCAGGCAGAGAGAGGCAGTGGAGCCAGGACAGGAGCATCCTCCGTGACACGGTGGCCACTTCTGCAAACCCTGTGCAGAGTATGTGGCCAGCCAGAATCCTAGGGGCGTCTGCCTGTGGTTGCCAAGGACAGCAGGGCAGGTTGTACCCTGAACAAGAACGACCAGCCCATGGGCCAACTCAGAGCTGAAATCAACCTGGGCTCCCCTTGTAAAGGGAGCTGTGGGGGCTGGAGAGGTCCTGCTTGCTGGAGCCTAGGCCCCCTCCAGGACTTAGGTTACCTGTGGCACAATCAAGCACAGGGGTCTCCCTGGAGATCAAATGGAGCCAGGTCCTGCCTTGAGAGACCTCTGTGGAGCTGGGCACCCATGGAGCCTGCATTGTCACTCTGCAGCGATACTTGTGGAGTTCTGTGTTCAGTATCAGCCAGCTAAGCCTTTGGGGAGCACTGCTGACATCCCCCTTGTACAAGAGAGTGACCTAAGGCCACAGGGGAACTCAGCGGAGTGTGGAAGAGGCCACCTCCCCAGACTAAGGCATCAGAGAAGGTTTCTCAGAGGAGGTGGCAAGGGAGTTGGGCACTGCAGGATGAGTAGGAGCCTGCCAAGGAGAATAGAGGTGATGGGTGGCAGGGTCACTGGGGGTGGCCCCAAGCTGAGTGGCGGAGCTAGAGGTAGCCCTGTCCACTGGGCCCAAGCAGTTCATTGTGGGTGGTGCTGATGGCAGCCCCAGGAAGGGAGGCAGGCCGAGAGCCTCGCGTTTATGGCTGTTCCTGTTCCAGAACCGATTAGCAGAGAATTGCAGCTGTAATCTGTGCTCGCGATGGCGGGCCATAAAGAGGGATGGGATGTGCACAGCGCTCCCAAGGTGGCGCCCGCAGACGTGGCCCGGGGACGTGGGGAATGAAAAATGGTTTTAATTCCCTCCCAGCAGCAATAATTTGATTCTTCATAAATTTTTCCATCAAAGTGTTGTTGAGGCAGAGTTCCCACAGAGCAGGCACGTGACGGGCAGGGGGGCTATCGGGAGTGGTCAGCAGCCTGGCGGGGGGGGAGGGCTGCCGCCAGGACTCTCCTGCACACGCTGGCCCCGCCCAGGTTGTCGCTGGGGATGGGAGATGGAGCCCCATTGTCAGGAGGGACGGGATCAGCCCCGGCTGGGAGCCCCCTCCAGTGCTGTCTACCCACGGCCTCTGAGCAGGCAATGCTCTCCTCTGCGCCTCCGCATCCTCATCTCTAAAATGGGGCTGATGCTCGCTCTGGTTGCGCGGGGTTGTTGCAGGGATTGCGTGCACATCCACGTAAAACGCGGAGCATGGCGGCTGCCCTGCCACGCATGCTCAGTGAACGTCTATGGACAGACGATGCCTGAGCAGAAATGTGGGGGAAAAAAGGCATCAACCAAGCCAAGAGGCAGGGACAGAACATGGCCAAAGACCACCGCGAAGGTGCTTTGGAGAAACTGCCTCTGTTCTGTGGGGCTGCAGCGGGGAAGCCGAGAGTGATGGGGGCAGAGGCAGGATCGTGAGGGGCACCAAGCGCCAGACTTGGAGCTTGAATGTTCTCTTAGGGAACTAGGGAGCCATGGAAGAGTCTGGAGCAGGGAAGCACCATGGTCAGATAGGTCCTGTGCTGGGGGAGAGGTGGGGAGGGTTGAAGGGTTAGAGGGGCCAGGAGCCCAGGGAGGGGCCTGGGGCAGCTGCACAGGCAGGGCAGAAGGGGCCAGGCTGGAGGGCTGGACAGGATGTGGGTTGCTTGGATGTGGGGTGAGGTCAGGGAGTGAAGGTGCATGGGACCCTGTCTTCCAACCAGCCTGGCCCTGGGGAGGTCAAGGCTGACCCTGCACACTGCCCTCTAGTGGCTGCTGTGCCTGACCAGAAACGCTGAGCAGACCATCCAGGAGAGCCACCTCTGGGTAGGACCAGGACGCTGGGTACCCACCCTGCGTGGCTCATCTGCCCCCCCCCCCCCCCGCTGTCCGGTGCTGTGCCCAGGGAGGGCCTGAGGGCCAGGGTGGCAGAGGAGACGCCCTTGGCAGACACGGCCTACAGACGGACCCCGAGCCCAGGCCCTGCCCCTCTGTGCCCACAGGCTCTTCGCAGCCAAGTGCAGCGGCTGCATGGAGAAGATCGCGCCCACGGAGTTCGTGATGCGCGCCCTGGAGTGCGTCTACCACCTGGGCTGTTTCTGCTGCTGCGTGTGCGAGAGGCAGCTGCGCAAGGGCGACGAGTTCGTGCTGAAGGAGGGCCAGCTGCTGTGCAAGGGCGACTACGAGAAGGAGAAGGACCTGCTCAGCTCTGTGAGCCCCGACGAGTCCGACTCCGGTGAGCCCCGGCCCTGCTGCGGGACGGGCGCGCACCCCATCGGGGGCGGCGGGCAGCTGGGCCCCGTCCACAGGCAGGCGCACGCCCACCCCAGCGCTCAGCACGCACCTCCAGCCACCCCAAGGCCCACCCCCACGCACATGTGCTCATGCCCATGACGTCACCTGCGCACACAGGCACATGTGTGTGCATTTGGGTGTGGACGTGGGGTCACATGCCCGAGCGTGCAAAAGCCCCACCCAGGTGCACACATTCACATCCACCCTCATTTGCACGCATGCTCACATGTACTTTGGTGCACATATTAGTTCTCTGGGAAGGGCTAAGGTGGTGACCGGACCCCTTGTCATTCCTGAGGGTGGCAAGAAAGGACTTTAGCAGGGAGCTTGGAGAGATGCCTGGCCTGCCCTTTGGGGTCCCCAAGGCCTGTAGTCCTGGGATGCGGGGCAGTCTGTCACTTGCAGGGCCTCGGGGAAGGGCAGTGGGTTCTCTTGCATGTGGGGCAGTGCACCATGACGGCCAGCCCTGTGGCTGCCCACCCTCCCACGGAAGGGCCGGCACCTGTGGCCCAGCGTAGCAGGCCTGGGAGAGACATGGCCCTCCACAGAGGCTCCCCTCTGGGGCAGATGGGCCTGGAGACAAGACCCGTGTGGACATGGGGAGCAGAAGGTCCCAGGTGCCAGGGAGGCTCGGCCACCCATCCGCAGCTGGCATCTCTGATGCCCCAAATTCCAAGGCATGGAGTTGGTGTGTGTGCATGATAGGTGCAGGTGTGTGGCTGGGCTTCTCCGTGCCATGGGTGTGTTCCGATGCGAGTATGCCCGTGAGCATGCGCCCCTGTGCATCTGTGTGGTGGGGGCCCTGGACGAGTGTTCATGTCCGTGTGGTGGGGTGAGTGTGCATGCTGTGGTCCCGAGTCCTCCTGGGGGAGGGTGTCTGCTTCACGTGTCTTGGGGAATCAGTTCTTAGTCCCTAGAAGCTTCAAAAAAGTTGGCCCCTAGCAGTGTCCTCTGGTCACCTGGGTCCCCAGATGGCCCTGGGCCAGGGCAACAAAGACATCTTAGAGGCTCTTCTGCTAGGCTGGGGTACCCAGGGTGCAGAGGCCAGGCAGAGGAAAAGGTGGGTCCCTGCCAGACACAGTGGGTCAGGGAAGCTAGGGCCAGCCCAGGCCACCAAGGCCACATGCCTCTGCAGGGGTCACGGGGCCCTAAGAGGCTGGCAGATCTGCCCACGTGTGTGAGCCTCAGTATGCCGTACACACCTCCATGCGCACCCACGCGGGAGGCATGTGCACGACTGTGTGTGCACACCTGTGCACCGATCCCCCAGAGGGCCCGCTGCAATGCCTTCCTGAGTGCGTGTGCAGCTGCATGCACAGCTGGCTGTGGTGCCACGGGCACCTCTGTGGGGTCAGCAGAGCAGGGCGAGGAGCAGAGGAGTGTGTGCTGGGGAGGGGGCATGCAGAGGGCGGGGGGCAGGAGCTGGAGAACCAGGCGAGTCGGTGCATGCAGGCCAGAGGAGGGGCAGGCTGTGTCCGGAGGGCACTGGGGAGCCACAGCAGGTGATAGCAGACGGTGAGGGGACCCTATCAGGTGTCAGGTCACCTAAGGGACCTGGGACTGCCCCCTCAGCCCTCCCTGACAGGCTGGGTTTTGTGCCCCGCAGTGAAGAGCGAGGATGAGGACGGGGACATGAAGCCAGCGAAGGGTCAGGGCAGCCAGAGCAAAGGCAGCGGGGACGACGGGAAGGACCCGCGGAGACCCAAGCGGCCCCGGACCATCCTCACCACGCAGCAGCGAAGAGCCTTCAAGGCGTCCTTTGAGGTCTCCTCCAAGCCCTGCCGGAAGGTGAGGAACAGGCTGGGGCGGCTGCCCCTCACCCACTGCCGTCCCTGGGGACAGGGATGGGCCTCCACCTCTGCACCCAGCTGCTGCCCCCAGCCCTTGGCCCAGCGCCTGACCGGCTCCCTCTCTCCCTCTGGGCCAGGTCCGGGAGACCCTGGCAGCCGAGACAGGCCTCAGCGTGCGCGTGGTCCAGGTCTGGTTTCAGAACCAAAGAGCAAAGGTGAGAGGCGCTGCCCCCCACCCCCTCCCACGCTCCCCGGCAGGCTGGGAGTCCAGAGGGGAGGGCAGAAGATGGGTCAGATGGAGGCGGGGGGGGGGGGGTGCCGAGGGGGAATGGGAGGCCCTGACCCGAGCCGCCCCACCCTGCAGATGAAGAAGCTGGCACGGCGGCACCAACAGCAGCAGGAGCAGCAGAACTCCCAGCGGCTGGGCCAAGGTGAGCTGGGCTGGGCTGGGGCCCCGGGCCGTCGTGGGGCAGTGATGGTGAGGCGGGCACCCTGAAGGGGGCACGACTTCTGCCCAGAAGGCAGCTGCCGCCTCATGGGCCGCCTCTCCGGGGCTGGGTTTCACCAGTTCTCACAGATCCCCTCCAGGAATGGGCGGGTGAACCCCACCTCACAACTGAGGACACTGAGGCCCACTGACACGCAGGGACTTGTCTGGCGTCACTTGGCAAGTGAGGGGCAGAGCTGGCCTTGATCCTAGGAGGGGACCCCAAGCCTGCACTTTCAACAGGGTGACGTGTCCGGGCCACTCACCCTAGCACTTGGTGGAAGCTGGGGGGAGTTGGTCAGGGCCTCAGGAGGTCAGGGTGGGCTCCCGCCCAGCGGTGAAAGCCAGGGTCGGGGCCAGCAGCCCAGAAACTGGGGCTTTGCCGAAAGTCGCCAGACTCCCGGGCCAGAGCTGATGTCTCAGGCACTGTGGCTTCAGGGCCAGGAAGGGAGGACACAGGTCCGGGAGACACTGGTCTGGAGACTCCGGAAGTGGGGTGGGGGCAGAGAGGCTGGTGACAGGGAGGTGCCTAGGCAGATGCCAGGGTACCCAAGGGTAGCCTCTCCACTCAGGGCTCAGGGGACAGGCCAGCGTCCCAAGCTGGACTCAGGGCCCCAGAGCCCGGTTCCTTCTCCTCCCTCTTCTGCCCCCCCTGCACCCTCCACACAGCCCCGTGCTGTGCTATGCCTCCCCGCTGGGGTCCTAGCTCTCTCCCAGACGCTGCCCACCCAAGAACATCTCAGCACATCCCCCCCACGCTGGTGCACTTTGCTGCCGCCACGCCCACGGCACCTCTCTGACCCTTTCTCTCCTTTGTTTCCCATGCTGGCTGCATCCATTCTGTCACCAACTTGGGAGTGGTTTTGTGTCCTTGTTCCTCACACTTCAATCACCTTGACAGAGACCCCCCAGGCTCCCGTCACACACACCCCCCATCACTGGCCTCACAGCCTTTCTCCTCAATCCCTCCCCTGCTGAAACTCTCCTCTGCCTTCGCTAGTTCAGCCCCAGAGCACCCCATGGCCGCCCGAGCTGGCCTTCTCGCTCCCTTACACTCCGGCCACACAGGTTGGACTTTTGGATCACACCTGACAGTCTTCCCTCCCCAGCCTGGGCCACCCTTCCTGGCGGCTCTTCAGGCCACACTGGCCAGAGGCTTTTCCCCGAGGAGGCTCTCTCAGGCCTGGGCTCCCTGTGCAGGAGGGGGGCCCTTGTACCCATGTAGTGAATTGTTCCCATCTGCTGAGGCCCCCAGCTCCTGGGGGACAGCAGGTGGAGAAGAGGGGGTGGGGAGGCCTCTATGGCTTTAGGGTAACTGATTCTGGAAGGGGAGTTGGAGGGCATGTCCACAAAGGGGCCCAGAATCAGAGAGCTGGGCCACCTCAGCCAAGGGCAGCCCGAGGACAGAAGGGACCCCAGGGACATCTGTGGGGGCTGCCAGGACGGGGCAGGGAGGGCCAGCTGGCGAAGAAATGCACTGTCCCCAGAGGTCCTGTCCAGCCGCATGGAAGGCATGATGGCCTCCTACACGCCCCTGGCCCCACCACAGCAGCAGATCGTGGCCATGGAGCAGAGTCCCTACGGCAGCAGCGACCCGTTCCAGCAGGGCCTCACGCCGCCCCAAATGCCAGGTGACCACATGAACCCCTATGGTAAGCTGCCCCCCCCTACCCCAGCACCACCCCTGGCAGGTCTGGGGCCATGACAGCCCCCTGCAGCCCCAGGACCAACACCCCACCGGCCGCCTCCTGAGAGGGAGGGCCAGCAGGTCATCCTGTCCCTCCCTGGCCTTTGGCTGCAGAACCCGCAGGGCTGACGGGTCCCCAGGAGCCCCCGCCTGCACCCCGTCCTGACGCCCCTTCTGCCCCCCAGGGAACGACTCCATCTTCCACGACATCGACAGCGATACCTCCCTCACCAGCCTCAGCGACTGCTTCCTGGGCTCCTCGGACGTGGGCTCCCTGCAGGCCCGCGTGGGGAACCCCATCGACCGGCTCTACTCCATGCAGAGTTCCTACTTCGCCTCCTGAGAGCCGGCTGGCCCCGTGGACGTTTGGCCCCGGGCCTGGGGTGGGACTTCGGGCCTCAGGCACCGCCTGGCCGCCCCTGCCCGCCACCCGCACAGACTCGACAGACAGCCATACGGTGCCCTTCCCCCGGCCAGCCGGGCCTGGCTCACGTGCCCGGGGGGCACAGCCAGGCAGGCAGATGGGCGCAGTCTGGGCAGGGGCTGTGTCTTGCCCGCAGAGACCTTGTCACCCCCAGGGACCCAGAGCTCTCGGACAGCCGCTCGCCCCCCAGCCCCACCTCGACTCCATCGCCTCCTCCCTCCCCATCTCTTTTTTGGGAAGCTTAAATTCTCTCTATTTTTTTAAACGTCCTCTCTGTGTCCAGCCAACCTCCGTGGTCCCCCCTCGCCAGCCCCAGGACAACGACGTCATGACACGGCGCCCGGTACCTCAGAAGCTCGTGTCCCGCACCCTGCGCTGCACCCCTCCACTGCAGCCAGCGTGAGGGCGACTTCCGGGGTCCTAGGTGGCCCAGGTCATCCCTCCCGGGGGACGTTGGCCAGGCACAGGCTCCCCGTGCCCCTGGCAGGGGGAGGGTGTGGGTGGAGCGCACGCCAAGCCAAAGGGACAGAGGTGCCCGCAGGCAGGCAGAGACACGCACACCTACAGGCCCACGCGCACACAGGCATCAAAAGAGACGAAGGGATGCCATGCGGCCCCCGCCTGGGCAGGAAGAGCCGAGGGACTGACGGGGCAAGGCCTCCACCTGGCACTCCTGGAAAGGGAGGCCCGGGAGATGGAAGCGCAGGACCCAGCGAGACCCCTGCCTGGGCCCAGGCGTGGCTGGGCAGGGAGGGCAGCCCAGGGCCCCCCAGAACCAGGTAGAGTCAGGTTAGACAGAAGCTCCAGGGGGAAGGGGACCTCAGAGGTCAGCCGCTTGGCACGCCATCTGCTACTTGCCTCCTCCAAGCCCCTCTCTCCCTCCTCACACCTGCAGTGACCAGGAGCTTGCCATCGCAGCCACCCTGGCCGCTGGCTCCCCTCAGTCCTCCCTTCTCAGCGCCAGGCTTTTCCAGTGGGACAGCTAACACCCAGTTTGCCCACTGACATCGGCCAGCCCACCGAGGGCAGCTCCGGCTCCTCCCCTGCCTTAGGCCCCTTGCCTCTGGTAATGTGGCCTGAGGGCCAATGAGTGTTTTAAAAGGGCCACGTGCCCTGGGAAGCTTGCCCCGCTTTCTGTAAGGGACCCTGTGGGGCCCGCACAGAGGTGAGGCCTAAGCCACGCGCCCTCTCTGTGCTTTGGTAGGATGGGAGGGACGTGGAATGCTGAGACCCCAAGAAGGGCCCTGGCTTGTTTCCACTTCATTTCCTTGGTTCAGTATCCTGTGGCGATTTCTCTGGCCCTGACTGCCCGCTGCTTCTCCCTCCCGCCTAGCCTTCCTGGTGGTGAGGAGGCAGCCCTGGCCACGGGAGCTTCTCCCACGCCCATCCTCCCGGACGGTGCGTTCCAGCCACACTTTGGCCCCCTGACCCACAGAGGCCTCAAAGGGCCTCGTCAGATGCCCTGCTGGGAGCCAGGCTTGCGCCAACTCTCCCGCCTGTCTCCTTCCACCGAGCTATCAAATGAGGCGCCTCCTCAGTGACCCCTGGCCCTGGTGACACTGTGCTCTTGTCCAGGTGCTCATGACCCTGCCTTTAACTCTAAAGCCAACACCTGGGTCGCCACCCCGGGGCCTGTCCTGTCCAGTCTTTGTGCAAAGGAGGATGAGAACCCCTCTGCCCGGCTCACCAGAGTCCTCCACCCACCCACCTGCTGTGGGCTTCTGTGCCTCTGTTGCTGGGGAGACCTCGGTCCTTCCGGGGGCCCTGGGCCAGCCTTCTGACCCGCCCCACTCATCCCTAGAGTTGTCAGGGGGGAGGAGGTGGCCCAGCGCCACCCCTTGGGCTGCTTCTGAAGAGCCCTCCTGTGCTCTCCTCACAGAGAACTTCCCCACGGACCTCAGCGAGGTCCTCGGTCCCCCAGGCCAGTCCTGGTCTTCAGGCACCCGCCTCTCTCCTGGGACCCTCTCCTTTCTCCTTTGGCACCCACACGGGCAGCTGGGCAGATCCAGGGTAGTTCCCCAGCCCCAGGAGCCCTGGCCTGCGCCCCAGAGCCTCCGCTGTGAGTGAGCTGGGTCACGCCTCACGCCAAACCAGGAGGCCTGAGCCATGAGTGGGGAAGCACATTGCCCTGGCCTGGTGGCAGAGCAGTGACAGAGCTGGAGCTGAGAAAGGGAGGACACCCCCGCCCCGCCCTCCTTGTCTTGTGAGTGGCCCCAGGGCAGGAAGTCCCTGAAGGTCACCTCTTCCCACTCTGGGGACTCCAAACCCAGAGTCTAGGCCTGGCCTCTGCTGCCTTCAGGCCGGTGCCCCTGGCCAGGGGGTGGAATTTGGACACCTTCGGTTGTCAAGGCCAGAAGGGTCCTCAGAGAGCCCCTCGTGCCAGAGATGCATGCCCAGTCAGTGTGCCCTGGGCAGCTCACTGCCCATGGGCTCCTGGAACAAGACACAGCCTGCCCTAGACTGCGGTGGGGACGAGAGGAGGGCCTGCTCTGGGGGGCGTCTCTCCTGGGGGAGACAAACGCTCCCCCTCTGCCCTCCTGAGGCTCCCAGAGGGAAGCAAAGAAGGGTGGCCAACTGAGCAGGGAGGGTCCCCTGGCCACCCCACCCTTCCTGTGCCACCGAAGCACTGTGGGCCTGGGGTGGGGACAAGGGAGGAGCTATGAGGTCTCAGAGAAGGAAGAGGCAGAGAGTAAGAGGTGGGCAGAGGCAGCTTGGAGAAGAGGCAAGTCCCACTTCCCTACTGGGGAAACTGAGACTCAGGAAGAGAAAAGAGCCTTCCCAGGCGACTGGGAAAGGACAAGAAGCAGGGTTTCGCCCCAGCTGGGGGCCTGGTCTGCTGACTCCAGGAAGCCCTTCCGGGTGCTCTGCTATCCAGGGAGGACTCACAAGGAGGCCACAGAGAGGGCCACTAGCTGCAGGAGTCAGAACCAGGGGCGCCACAGCCAGTGGGAGAAGGGCTGGCCAAGCGCTGGCATCCTGGGAGGCTTCCTGGAGTGGGTGGCACGGAGGGTCACCAGGCTGTACTCAGCCAAGTGAGACCCAGCAGGATGGGCCCTCACTCCTGGGCTAGGGGTTTTTTTCTTTTCCTTTAGGGGGCCCCTGGCAGTGAGGCCGCCTCCTCACCCATCTGAGGGCCCCTCACTGTGCGCACAGGGAACCTGGGAAAGGAGGATTGGCTGCCCTTGCCCACCCAGCCCTTAGCTCTGGGCGCCCCCTGGGATGGGGGGACCCCGCAGGCCAGGCCGACTGCCCTGAGGGGAGGGGCCCCATGCTCACGCACGCGCACACTCACACCGGACGCGAGTGGAGGCTCGCAGCCCCGCACCCACGGGCACACGGCCTGGCGCCGGGCGCAGGAAGGGCCTGCGAAGGCGGCCGTGGCAGGTGCCCGTGCCCGTAGCGGGCCCCGGAGCTCTGCGCCGTGCCCGGGCCTCGGCCTTCCTGCCTCCCTTGTACAGACTCTGCCCACCCGCCTGCCATCCCCACACGTTTTATTTAATATCTTGTCATTGTTAAATTATTTATTAGCGTTTACCACACCACCACCCCCGCCTTCCACTCTCACCCTCCGCCTCCTCCCACAAAAGCAGAAAATGGAAAGAACAAGAAAAGATGAGACGTCCGTATATTTGTAAATAAACGACCTGTACACGCCTGCGGTGCCTCTCTCTGGGGAGGGACGAGCCAGTCCGGCCTGGGACGTTAGCAGATTTCTTGGTGGTCGCCCACTAAGCAGCAGGTCAAGGTGAAGGGATGGCTTGGGGTCCCTGGCCTTGCCCCACCCATCCCATAATCCTCATGGCCCTGTCCCTACTCTATACCATCTCAGCCTTGAGACCAGCGCATTCATCCTGCCTCAGTTTTGCTCTGTCCCGTTCCCCAGTTCTCCCTCTATTCAACCAGCCCATATTTGAGAAGGGCTCCTTCCATGGCAGCAGGCAGAGAACCCAGGACTGGTGGTGGTCCCTGCCCCCAAGGCTGTAGACAGTGTGATGTGATGTGAGCTCAGCTGAGGTCCAATGAAGCCCTGTTCCAGGGGTATCAGCCTCAGCTGGAGGAGGGGAGCATCATGGCAGGCTTCCTGGAAGAAGCTATGTATTCAGTGGAAATCTGAAGTCACCTGGCTTGGTTGGGGTTGGGAGTGGAGAGGTGTCTGAAAGGGTTCCAGGGCTTGTGCATAACCTCAGAGGCAGCCAGGGTCTTGTGACTGTCCTAGCCTTACAGGATGGCTGAGATCCAGACCAAGGAGAAGGAGTAAGACCAGAAGGAGGGTGGACCATCCGGGTCTTGCTGCTGAGCAGAGCATAGACCTGATTAGCCCAGGAGGACTAGATGGAGGAGGGGGAGATTCATTAGGCTACTGAGGTGAGAGGCGATGGCAGCTTTGACAAGGGTGGTACCTTTGGGGAGCAAGGAGGAACCAGATCCCTAATATACTGGTGAGAAGTGGGTCCAAGTGGCATCCGGGTCCCTGGTCATGAGATGGGATGCAGGAGGAGGGGTTGGGGGAGAAGTAAGCCAATGATCTCTGGGACTCCCAGGTGGGCCCAGGCAGGGCACCCGAGGGACCTGGGTCTTCAGCAACCAGCTGATGGTCCCCGAGGCACAGATGAATGGCTCGCCATGGGGTGCAGCACCCAAGGGACACAGACTCGGAGGCCAAACCCCGCGCATCCATTACCTGGGCAGTGGTCACAGCCGAGCGCTCCAGGGGCGATGCGCAACGGGCTGCAG
The DNA here is from genome assembly GCA_007922755.1 of Pedetes capensis. Taxonomy (NCBI): domain Eukaryota; kingdom Metazoa; phylum Chordata; class Mammalia; order Rodentia; family Pedetidae; genus Pedetes; species Pedetes capensis. Next base: position 29,807 of record VMDO01009781.1, read on the forward strand.
AACTTGGTTCTCCCAGTGCGTTCCTTGAGGTCTTGAGGTTCCCCTTCGGGGCCTGGAGGACCTGTGTGCGCACAGTGCGCATGCGCGCACATGTGCGCATGTCAGTGGGAGCAGCTTGCCTGGGCCCGCTGTGCTAGGAGCTGGGTGTCTGTGGGTGTCGACGTGCCGCGTGCAGCTGTGTCTACCAGCAGGTGGCTGCTGTCCATTCATGCAGATGGGCGTCCCCAGGTGTGCGGGTGTTGGTGGTGCTGGTGTATCGACACGGGGGTGGACCGCTGTTTGATCCTGTGTGCGTGGGCATCAGAGGCCGCAGACCTGCTGCCCCATGTTCTCTCCCACCTCGGTTCTCGGGCTCTTCCCCCTACGGCCACAATCTCCTGAAAGCCACCCTCGGCCTAGCTCCCTCTGCCCGTGAGCACCAGCGCCCCCTAGGGGCATGCTCCCTAGTCACAGCCTGGGTGGTTCTAGGAGCCTCTGGCTTCAGGACTCCCCCTCCTTTCCTCATTTGTCCCCCTATCAACCCTGAGACGCAGGATCCGACGTTTCAAAGGGAGCCTGGGTCTCAGAGGAGGAAGTGACCGACTCAATAGGACAAAACTAACAAAAGTAGCCCACCGGAAACCAGGTGTGGCTGCAAACTCCTAGCCTTGGCGCTACCCCAAGTTGCCCCTCCCCCAGCCCACCCTCTCTGGCACTGTGGGCAGGTCCTCCAAGGCCAGGCTCAGGGGCCTGGGGACAAGGAAGCTTTGTCTCACCTTCATAGCCTCACTGAGGCTCAGAGAACCCAAGTGACACGGCCCAGACTGCACAGCACTGAGACAGGACTAAACGGAGCTGAGGCATCCAAACCCCAGGCCTGGGCTCATGGGCGAGTCCTCCATGCTCCGCCCCTCACCAGCAGTGGGCTACCAGGCTGCCAGCTCTCTTTAAAATGCTGTCACTAAAAGATGTCCTGGGGCGGGGAGTTGCTAGTCTATTTCTCCCTGTCACCTGCCTGTCTTCTCCCCTAGTTTAAAAAGTAGAGGCTTGGGATAGGGGGAAGAAATCTGGGCTGAGTCCCTGTGGGTGAGCGAGAGGAGGTCCTCTCCTCGGAGTCCCCCTTCCTGCGGACAGACTTAGCTTCCGGGTGTCTCCAGACTATGCTAGGCAGACCCCAGGCAATGACAGACAAGGGAACTCTGTTCATGGCTTTGGCCTTGAAGCAGCCCTGGAGCTTGACTGGAGAGTGAGGGCAGGCCCTGGATTGCTTTGTCCCACAGCCCAGGTTACATGAACAGTTTATATGAATGACATAAAGGGCTCAGCAGGTGGAGGGCTCACAGCACTTGGGAAATCCGGGAGAAGCCTTCCGGAGGAGAGGGCATTTGGGTTGAGCCTCCAAAGACAGCCAGAGAGGGGAGAGCAGAGATGGACAGGTTGTCCAGGAAGAGGGAACAGCCAGTGCAAAGGCACTGAGGTGGGAGCAGCAGGAGGTAGGGAGCCCGGCACACCCATGTGGAATCTGGAGTCTGAAGGTCAGGGTTGGCAGAGGTGGGAACCCCCATGCTGCCCATGGCTATGCGGGGTCTGCCGGGTTAAGTCAGGCAGGAAGGGGCGCATAACACACCCCATTCTCCAACTCAGCTGGAAATCAAATCAGCACATTATGACATATTGAGTGACACAAAGGAGTGTTTATATTCGCTAATGTACAGCAAGAGGAAAAATAAAACAAAACCCCCGTGCCCACTCCCTAGATAAAGAAAATGTACATTTTCAATTCCTTGGTGTGCCGGTCAGCGTCCCAGGAGCCCCGATTTCTTCATTAGAAGAAGCAATCAGTGCAGAAAGCTCCTGGCACAGAATCTGCCAGGAACGAGTCAGTGGCAGGCGGCCCGTGGTGCATCTCCCCTCCACGGCAGAACACCCAGGTGGCTTTCCACGGGCAGCAGCCCACTTCCATTCCTCACCCTCTTACCAAACCTTGGACGCTTTGCTACTAAATCCCCAAGACCCGAAGTCAGTTTGAATTTCCCTCTGAACCTGCAGTCACCCATTAGGCCACGAGGTGGCGTCCTGGAGTCAGGCAGGTGAGCGCTAGTGCCCGGCTGCGCTCGGCTTGCTGGCGCTGAGCTGCGGCCCCGGGCAGGGACAAGGGAGCCGACTCCGCTCAGACTTCTGGGCGCCGGGCGTTGGGCAGGCGCTGACATGGATGATTCTGGGGCTTTCCCGCCGCACCCCTGGGAAGCAGGTGTAGCATCCCATCTTCCAGGCGCAGAGAGGGGAAGCAACCTTCCAGAGCATCCCCCCCCACACCCACCCACCCAGCGGAGCTCGGAGCCTCAGACCCTGGTGTGTGGCTCATTCTGATCCTTTCAGTCACAGTGAGGCTGTCAGTTACCCCACACCCTTTCAAGCCAGGGAAGCTTCCAGAAGCTGTGTTTCCTGTACTACAGCCCTGCCATTCTCTGAGGCTGGCAGACAGCAGATAGGTGGAAGGACAGCTGGGTTTCCCATGACCATCAGGCCCATGTTAGGGAAGGCAAGAGACGTGGGCAGTGGAAAGCTGTCTCTGTCAGCCAAGCCTGAGTCAACAGCCGGAGTCCTTTCTTCCTTGTGATTGGTCCAAGAGTGAAGTTGGGACACCTTCTTGAATCACAGGTCACTGGCATGCCCCTAGCCATGTTCTTGCGCATAGCAAGAAAGGAGAGAGGAAGAGCAAGGGAGAACAGAGAGAGGCAGCCCTAAGGCTTCAGTTTGTGGAGGCATTAAGGAGGTAATAAATAAATGACTGGGGCTGGGATTTAGCTCAGTTGGTAGAGCGCTGCACTGCAGTCTCTGAGGTCCCGAGTTCAATTCCCAGCACCGCAAATATGGGAGAAGGGCCTGGCAATCCACTCCCAAGGCAATCCCGAAACAGTCAGCCATTGAAAACCCTATGAGGGTTGCTATGAGTCGGATACCGACTCAACGGCACCTAACAACAACAACAACAAATAAATGACTGATAAAGGTCTTTATTGCTTATGCTACTTTGAATCTCTGGCACTTGTGACCAGAGTCCTGATTAAACCTACATCACTGCAGTTATTGAGTGAATAAATGAGCTAATAAATCCAAGTTTCTGACATAAATATCACTGCTTGCGGAAAAAAACCCACTACCTAAGATGATTCTCAATAGGAGAGAGTAGTGGCCTCTGTAACTTCCCTCCTATATTAGTCCTGTTTGCTATTACTATAACAAAACACCTGAGGCTGGGTACTTTATAAAGAAAGAAGTTGGCTTACCTCACTCTTTTGGAGCTGAAAGTCCCAATAGCATGGTGCCAGCTCTGGCAACGGCATGTCAAGAAACATCACATGATAAGACAAGAAGCCAGTGTTCAGAGAGGGGTCAGGTTCAGTCTTGCAATGTCCCCTTGTGGGAACTAACCAGAGTCCTTCGAGAACATTGGTTCCTTCCAAGGGCGGCACCATCAATGACCTAAATACTTCCTATCTCTTTCAGATACCATCACCTCCCCACTCTGCCACAGTGAGGACCGATCTTTTCAGTATTTGAATCCTTGGAGGATGCACTCAAGTGCATAGCACCCCCAATTTTGCAACATCACCCCACTTTGCCTTCTACCTAATGTGTGTGTGAATGTTGAGTTGTATTTAAGAGTAGACATTGCCATGACAGAAAACCCAGAAGGAAGGACAGAAATGATGGATGAGAGCATTTCTAAAGTTACACATTAAAATCCATAAAATCTAAAAAAAAAAATAGAAGAGACATTGTTTTGGAGACATTTTCTCTGCAGATCACCTCCAACAAGATATGGGCAGAGATTTCTTGAGAACAAATGAAAATGATGTTTGGTGGTCTGAAATAGACAGTGGACAACTCATACCATTGCCACAAAACAGTTCCTACCATCTCAGCTTTTAGGGCCAGGAGCACCTGCCTGGAGCTGGTCCAGTCTAGCACCACAGAGAGGGGAAGCCCTTCTGGCGATGCACAGCTGGAACTGGGAAGGGGTGCTGGGGGAGGGGAAGTGAATTAGTTCTCACACCACAGAGTTCACCTGAAAAAGGGAATGACTAGCTGGGCGCGGTGACGCACACTTATAATCCCAGCAGCTCGGGAGGCAGAGGCAGGAGGATCGCAAGTTCCAGACCAGAGGCAGTCTGCGTAACTTAGCGAGACCCTGTCTCAAAAAGTAAAAAAATGGGCTGAGGGCGCAGCTCAGTGGTCCAGCACTTGCAGAGCATGCAGATGCGAGGCCCTGGGTTCAACCCCCAGTACCACAAAAAAAATAAATAAATAAAATAAAAATTGAAGGACCATGCTTAGACACGAAGGAGCCAATCATCAGGTCACATCCATCACAAAAATGTCCACAAACATAGCAATTGTGGCCATGGAGGGAACTGGACTAATGCTCTGCAGAGAGGGAGTGAAGCTGCCAGTGTTCAGGAAAGCAACTTCAGCATTGAGCTTTTTGCTTATATGTCACATACCGTGCAGGCGCCTAGTCATAACAAGGATAGTGACAACCATGATGATAATAATAGCGGCTATGTGCTGAGTGCTTATCATGGGTTGGTCCTTTCAGACGTTGTTGTTGTTGTTGTTGGGTGCCGTCGAGTCGAGTCTGACTCATAGTGACCCTCATAGGGTTTTCAATGGCTGTTTCAGGATTGCCTTGGGAGTGGGTTGCCATGTCCTTCTCCCATTTTGCAGTGCTGGGAATCGAACTTGGGACCTCAGAGACTGCAGCACAGTGCTCTACCAAATGAGCTAAATCCCAGACCCCTCTTTCACACATTTTCTTGTTTAATTCTCACAAAAGTAGGAGTGTTATCCCCAGTCTATGGATGAAGAAGAGCTAGGGAGTGGCAGTGGCTGAGAGCAGGTTACCAGTGTCCTGAGATCCAGAGATCACATGGCACAGGAAAAGCCCCTTATTTTCTACAACTTTGACCTTATGATGCATGGGTCAGCCTTCTGCAGCCCAGGAGGGACAGGCCAAGGAGCACCCTGGAGCAGCCTGAGGGACAGGCAAGGAGACTTCTTCCCAGGGGAACCCTGGGATATTTATGTGCAGTGTGAGGACTCAGCACAAGGCCCAGGGGTGTGGCCCAGCCTAAGCTGACTCAGGGCCACTGGCCAGCAGGTTGATTCAGACATGACCGAACAAGAAAAGCAGGGAGAGAAGAAGACTGATGGCCAGAGAGCTGCATTCCTTTTGTGGACCCAGCCCAGGTCTCTTCTACGCACCATCTGTGTCCCAAGAGTGAGTCCTCAAAGCCAGGGCACTGCTCAGGAGTAGGCCTGGCCAGCAGCCCTCTCTGCAGGAGGGCTTTCCTACCACTGAGTCAGAAAACTGTAAGACAAACTTTTCAGTGATGGGGATCAAGCCCAGGGCCTCAAGCACGTTAGGCCTCCCTAGCTCTGTGACCTTGAGCAAACTCCACCCCCAGCCCTAAGACAAACTACTGACATTTCTTTTCCCAGAGTTTTTGCTCTACATAGTTGGCTGCTTTGTTGTTTGGCACAACAAGTTTTATGATGGCTTTATCTTCCTCAGAGATTGTATTATTAATGTTATTAAATGATGTTCCTCTTAGTGCTGTGTAGTGTCTTTGGCCTTGAATTCCACATTGATCATCATGTTGGCACTCCTGCATTCATCTCTACCTTGACCCACTATTTCTTCATCCTTGTCCAGCCCTTTCTCCTACAATGTTTCTTTGTCCTTTTTTCATTGTTTTTTTAAAGGCGCATATAGCTAGAGTCCGTTTTCATTATATTTGCTATTTCATTACATTTTGATTATATTTGATATACATATGAGGAAAACATGCAGTAGGGGTTAGTTATGAACCATAATGAAATGAACACTTAGGAACCCACCAATTGATACAAGGTAATATTACAAAGCCTGCAGCCATAACCCTGTGTCCTCTGATCCCATGAGATCTTGGAAGCTAAGCAGAGTTGGGTCTTGTTAGTACTTGGACGGGACACAGCCTGGGAACACCAAATTCTGTAGGCTTGGGAGACAGACCTGGCAACCCACTCCCCAAAATCAATCCACCATGGAAAACCCTATGAATAGCAGAGAAGCACTGATAATAGTGTTTCACCTGTTGTACATAGGGTCGCTATAAGTCGGACACTGACTGGACGGCACCTAACAACAACAATATTACAAAAATCATTCAATCTTTCTGTGTAATCCACTGCATCCCATCTCCCTATCTCACCCCTGATGATAATCGTTATCTTCTGTGTTCATCATTGATTTGCTTTTTGAAAATGAATTCCTAACCCCCTCAAATTATATACTACTAATTGAGTTTTATACAAGTGATGTTATATTTCCAGTTGTTTTTTTCCCCCAAGGTCTATCTCTGTAGCCCAGGTTTGACTGGAACTTGCAATCCTCCTGTCTCAGCCTCCCAAACGCTGGGATTATAGATGTGTGCCACCTCACCTGGCACTCTGTTGCTTTTTTTTTCTTTTTTAAAAACTGCATTGTTTCCAACATCCACTCCATGTTACATGTAGTCATCTTTCATTTATTTATTCCTTGTCCTGTTGCAAATATTTGGGTGATTTCCAGCAAGGCTGCAATGAGTGTCTGCCTGCGTGGTTCCTAATGTGCAGGGTGCCAGCCTTTGCCAGCACAGAATGTGTCAGGGGCAGAGCTGAATTGCCAGGGAATGCATAGGGTCAGCTTCGCAAGACAAACCAGGGCTTTCCAAAGAGATTTTAATTTACATTCCCACCAGCAATTAATAAGCAGCCCCATTGTTGCCCATTTTGACCTTCCTAAATAATCTGAATTTGTTTCTCCCTTGCTGAAGTTTGAGTGGCTTTTCACCTGTATTTTCTCCGGCTGTGTTTTCTTTACTATGAAATGCCTATTTATGTCTTTCACTCAATTTGCGTTTGGGCTGTTTGTCTTTTTCTCAATTACATCTAGGAGGTTTTTATGGATATATGTATTTCAAATACAAATTTTTGTGAATATTCTATATGTCACAAATAATTTCAGTTACAATTTGTGACCCTCTTTGCTTATGTTGTCTTTTGAGGAATAGAAGTTCTTCATTTTGATGTACCCTAATTTACCACTGTTGTTGTGGGGCTGGGATTTAGCTCAGTTGGTAGAGCACTGCTCTGTAGTCTCTGAGGTCCCTGGTTCAATTCCCAGCACCGCAAAAATGGGAGAAGGACATGGCAATTCATTCCCAAGGCAATCCTGAAAACAATCAGCTATTAAAAACCCTATGAGGGTCACAATGAGTTGGATACGACTTGACAGGACCTAACAACAATAATTCACTCATATTGCCTGCGGCTATAGCCCTGCGGCATCTGATCCCGCGGAAGCTAAGCAGTGTCTGGCCTGGTTAGTACTTGGATGGGAGACCACCTGGGAACATCAGGTACTGTAGGGTTGGGAGAAGGACCCGGCAATCCCAAAAATCAACCCACCATTGAAAACCCTATAAACAGCAGAGAAGCACTGATGTAGTGTTTCCCCTGTTATATGTAGGGTCACTATGAGTCGGATACTGACTCGACAGCACCTAACAACAACAACAATTTACCACACTTTTTATCATTAGTGCTTTTTTTTTTTTATCTTATTTACAAAATCCCTTCCCACTTGAGTCACAAAGTTAATCTGTTGCATTTTCTTCTTAATTGTAAGGTTTTGGCAGGGCATGGTGGCACATGCCTATAATCCCAGCACTTGGGAGGCTGAGGCAGAAGGATCTTGAGTTTGAGGCCAGCCTGGGCTACATAGACCTTGTCTCAAAAAAAAAATTTTTTTTTAAGTTTTGACTATCACATTTAAATCTTTACTCCATTATGAATTGATTTTTTTGCATGCAGGTGTGGTAAGGACACAATTTCCTATTTTTCCTTATGGAGATCCAATTATCCCAGCACCTTACATAGAATGGTTCATCTTTTCCTGATAACCTAAAATGCCAAACCTGTCACATATCAGGTCCCAATGTATGTGAGTATTTATTACTATCATATTGGTCTAATGATCTACTCTGAACCAACAGCACCTTTTTTTTTTTTTTTTTTTTTTTTTTTTTTTTTTTTTTTTTTTTTGCCATTCTGGGAATGGAACCCAGGGCCTCCAATATGCTAGGTGAGGGCTTACCACTGAGACACACTCCCAGCCCTGCACTGTTTTAATTACTAACTCTTAACAATGTCTGGACTGCATTAGGCAGGTTCTTCCACCATTTCAAGACCTATTTGGGCTTTGACTCTTCCATATAGATTTTAGAAAAAGTTAATAAACTGTCTTTAAAAATTATTTTGGGGAGCCAGGTGCGGTGGTGCACACCTATAATCCCAGCGGCTCAGGAGGTGGAGACAGGAGGATCTCAAGTTCGAGACCAGAGGCAGTCTGCATAATTTAGCGAGCTCCTGTCTCAAAAAAAGTAAAAAAAAAAAAAAAAAAAAAAAAAAAAAAAAAAAAAAAAAAAAAAAAAAAAAAAAAAAAAAAAAAAAAAAAAAAAAAAAAAAAAAAAAAAAAAAGGGCTGGGGTGCAGCTCAGTGGTCTAGCACTTGCAAAGCATGCAAGCACAAGGCCCTGGGTTCAACCCCCAGGACCGCACAAAAAAATTAAAAAATAAAAATTCTATTGGGCTCCAGGCTTCATGGTGCACGCCTATAATCCCAGCACCTCAGAAAGGAGAGGCAGGAAGATTGCAAGTTTGAGGTCAGAGGCAGCCTGAGTAATTTAGCTAGACCCTGTCTCAAAATAAAAGAAAAAATTAAAAAGGGGCTGGAGGCGTAGCTCGGTGGTAGAGATCTTGCAAAGCATGCTTGAGACCCTGGGTTTAGCCCTCTGGTACTGCAAGAAAAAAAAATTCTATTGGAATTTTGGCTGGATTTGAAAATCACTCTTTAGGTAATATGGAGAGAATTGATAAAGTTGCAGTTAATGAGTCTTTTCTTCCTTGAATAGGCTGAATCTCTCTGTGTATTTACATCTTCTTTCATGGTTTCAATAAAGTTGTATCATTTTCTGCATCAGGTCTTGTGTCTCTCTTATTAGACTTTTTAGATTGCTTTCTTTCTGTCGCTATTCTAAATATTGTCTTTTTCTGAATTGTTTACTTTTATAAGCAAGTGTGAAGAAAAGCAATTTAATTTTGAATATTGATCTTATATCCTGCTGCCTTGATAAACACTTTCATTAATTCTAATCATCTAGACTATTAGATTAGATTATTTTAGATTTTATATGCAGACAATCAACCCTCTAGAAGTAATTATAGCTTTCTCTCTCTCTCTCTCTCTTTCTTCCTTCCTTCTTTGTTTTCTTTCTCTCTTTCTTTCTTTCTCTCTCTTTCTTTCTCTCTCTCTCTCTCTCTCTCTCTTTCTTTCTTTCTTTCTTTTGTCTTAAATGTTTTCTTTCTTTTGTCTTAAACATTCTGGTTAGACCTCCCAATAAAATGATGATTAGGAAGCCATCAGCTGGGATCCTTATCTTGTTCTGTTAAAGAGAATGCTTTTTCTCTTTACTACTAAGTATAATTTTGCAAGTTCATAAAACTTCCTTGCATTCCTAAAAATGTAAGAATTTTAATCTTCGTGTATGCGTGTGTGTGCGCGCGTGGTACTGGGGATCAAACCTAGGGCCTTGCACATGCATCCATTGAGCTGCATCCCTAGCCCCCCTTCTTTTTTAAATTTTAAATTGAGACAGGGACTCACTAAGTTGTGCAGGCTATCTCTGGCCTCGAACTAGTGATCCTCCTGCCTCAGCCTCCAGAGTCATTGTCGGTCAGTGCCTGGCAAGGATACTGATTTTTGTTAAATGCTTTTTCTATAGCTGAGCATGGTTATGCATGCCTATAGTAACTAATTTGGGAGGTGGAGGCAAGAGGATCGCAAACTCAAGGCCAGTCTGGGCTACATAGCTAGTTCCAGGCTACCCTGGGCTACACAGCAAGACCTTGCTTCAAAAAAAACTAACTAAATAAATGCTTTTTCTGCATAGATTTTCTCCTTTAATCTGTTAATGTCACTGAATATCTTTATGTACATTTATCTTATATTTATTATACTATACATTTATTTTATGTTTATTATACTATATTATATGATAATATATAAATAAGTTTATTATCTTAATATGTATTAATGTTAAACATATGTGATATAAACCCAGTTTGGTCATGTTTTAAAAAATATATTTCAGATTCAGTTTTCTACTTTTTTTGAGATGCTGAGGATCAAACCCAGGACCTCACACATTAGCCAAGGGCCCTACTACTGAGCCACACCCACCCAGCCCTACTTATCATTCTTGCTTTTTTTTTTAAATTTAGGTACATAACCAAGGTTGTCCTGGTTTGAGTAATAAAATTATATGGGTTCAAAAGTGAGCTACAAAGTTCTCTCTTTTCTATTCTTGGGAAGATTTTGCATAAAATAATAACCATTCTCTGAACATTTGAAATCACTGATCTTGGTGTTTTCTATATAGAGATATTGCAATGATCACTTCAATTATGTTCGGTGGTTATGGGATGGGTCAGGATTTTTATTTCTTCCTGAGTCAGTTTTCCTTTTCCTTTTGAAAAATTTTCAACTTACTTTTTCTTTCCTTGAGCCAGTTTTAGTAAGTCAGTATGTTTTAAGGTATTTATCCCTTTCGACCTTTTAAAGATATTTAAAAAGATATTTAAAGATATCTTTTTAAAGATATTAAGCCAGGTACTGCCTTGACACACACCTATAATCCCAGCAATTTAGGAGGCCAAGGCAGGAAGATCACAAGTTCTAGGCCAGAGGTAACCTGCGCAATTTAGGGAGACTCTGTCTCCAAACGCCTGCAGCTGTAGCCCTGTGGCATCCGATCCCATCAGATCTCGGAAGCTAAGCAGGGTCGGGCCTGGTTAGTACCTGGATGGGAGACCGCCTAGGAACACCAGAAGCTATAGGCTTGGGAGAAGGACCTGGCAACCCCCTCCCAAAAATCAATCTGCCATTGAAAACCCTATGCACAGCAGAGAAGCACTGACAATAGTGTTTCCCCTGTTGTACAGAGGGTCGCTATGAGTCGGATACCGACTCGACGGCACCTAACATAAACATAAAAAAGGGGCTGAGAGAACAGCTCAGTGGTACAGCATTTGCCTAGCAGCATAAGGCACTGGGCTCAACCCTGCAATACTAGGGGAAAAAAGATATTAATACAAAACTATATAAAATATTCTTTTTTGTCTCTTAAATCTCCACTCTACAATAATATTTCCTTTCCCATTTTTAATATTAATTATTTATGCCTTGTATCTTTTCACTTTAAAAATTATTTCCATGTGTTTATTTATTTTATTAGTCTTTCAAAGAACAAACTTTTAGCTTTCTGGAGTCTTTCTGCTGTATCTTTATTTTTCTATTTAATTAATTTATGAGAGCTTCCTATTTTCTTTGAGTTCTGTTTTTAATGAGTTTTTGCTCTTTTTTCCCTGATTTTTTTACGTTGCATGTTTAGCTCATTAATTGTCAGCCCTTCGTTTTAATATAAACATTTAAGGCTTTATTTCCCTCAAACTATACCACTTTTGGTTCATGTCACGTGTTTTGATATGTAATATTCTCACTCAGTTCTAAGTACTTTTGGAATTTCCATGATGATATTTTCTTTATGAATATATAGAATTTTTTCCTCATTGTTTTATTGGCTTTTAGCCTCATTGCATTGTGGGTCACAGAAACAGGATCTGCATGACACAAGTTATTATAATTTGGTGAGAATTACATTATGTTTTAATATGTAGAACAGAAGTAAATTATGTTCTAGTGTGTTTACTTTTTACAAATCCCCAAGTGTGTGGGATACCACCGTGTTCCCTAATTGTCATATTGTAAATTTTACAAAAACTGCCAAATTTGATGGAACAAATTAAAATATCTTAATTATGTAGCTTAAACCATTCATGGGGTTTTATCTCAGTTGGTAGAGTGCTGCTTTGTGCACTCTGAGGCCCTGCAGTCAATCCCCAGCACTGCAAAAATGGGAGAAAGACCTAGCAACCCACTCGCAAAACAATCAGCCATTGAAAACCCTGCGAATACCAGAGAAGCACTGACGTAGAGCAAGGGATGGCAGTGTTGGGGAGTGTTTCATCTGTCATACTTAGGGTCCTGTGAGTCGGATCTGGCATGGTCTAACTTGATGGAACCTAACAACAACAACAAACTGTCTATATCTTAAGTTTTCTTTGCTTGAGGGATCAATAATTGAAGGAGCTACGTTGAAATCTTCTATAATAATCATGGATTTATCAATTTTTCACTCTGGCCCTATCCATTCTTGCTTTGTATGTTTTAATGTTATTTTCTTGGTTGAATTATTGTATCTTCCAGGTGAACTAAAACTTATTATTAGGAACTTTATGTCTTACAAAAATGTTTAACTTAATGGTGTGTGCGCATGCATGCGTGCGTGCGTGTGTGTGTGTGTGTGTGTGTGTGTGTGTGTGTGTTTTACTGGGGAGGGGACCCAGGGCCTTATGTCTGCTAAGTAAGTGCTCTACTACTGAGCTACATTCCTAGACCCTGCCCACTTTTTTCAAAAGTTTTATTTTGAGAATGGGGTCTACCTAAGTTGCCCAGGCTGGCCTTGAATGTGTGATCCTCCTGCCTCAGCCTCCCAAGTAGCTGGGATTATAGGAGTGCAGCATCATGACCAGCTCCTATGACTATTTTTTCATACTAATAAAGCCACGCTACTTTTAATTCAATTGGTATTTTTCCGATGTATCACTTCGAACATTTTTATTCTCAGCCTTTCTATGTCCTTGTATTTGAGGAGAGTCTTGTAGACAACATATTTAAAACATTATATCTGGCCAGACGTCGTGGTGCACACCTGTAATCCCAGCAATTCACAAGTGGAAGTGGGAGGATCACAGGCTCAAGGCCAGAGGCAGCCTGCATAATCTAGTGAGACCTTGTCTCATTTGAAAAATAAAAAGGGAGCTGGGGGTGCAGCTCAGTGGCAGAGCACTGGCTAAGCATGTGGAAGACTCTGGGTTCAGCTCCTCCCCAAGTACCACAAAAATAAATAAATAAATAAATAAAAGAAAAGAAAAAGAAAAGAAGATGTTATATCTGATCATCTCTTGGGTTTTTGTTTTGTTTTGTTTTGTTCATTTGTTGTTTTGCGGTGCTAGGGATGAAAGCAGGGCCTCCTATGTGCTCTGCAAGCACGCTACCACTGAGCTACACCCCACCCCACCCCCACTCCATCCCCTAATCTCTGTCTTTTTTAAAGAGTTTAGCTCATCTACATTTCTTAAACCTGCAGCAATAGCCCTGTGGCATCCGATCCCATCAGATCTCGAAAGCTAAGCAGGGTCGGGCCTGGTTAGTACCTGGATGGGAGACCGCCTGGGAACACCAGAAGCTGTAGGCTTGGGAGAAGGACCTGGCAACCCCCTCCCAAAAATCAATCTGCCATTGAAAACCCTATTCATAGCAGAGAATCACTGACAATAGTGTTTCCCCTGTTGTACAGAGGGTCACTATGAGTGGGATACCGACTCAAGGGCACCTAACAACAACAACAACAACAACAACATTTCTTAAAGGGCCTGGGGCTTAGATCAGTTGGTAGGGTGCCACTCTACACTCTCTAAGGCCCTGGGTTTGATCCCCAGCACCACAAAAACAGAAGCCATGGCAGACCACTCCTGAAACAATCCCAAAAATAATCAGCCACTGAAAACCCTATGAGGGTTGCTATGAGTCAGACCCGACTTGATGGCACCTAACAACAACAACAGCATCTCTTGAAGATTAATTGCCAATTTAGACTTGGATCTGCCACCTAACTTGATGCTTTCTCCTCCTCCTCCTCCTCCTCTTTCTCATCTTCGTTGAAGAAAAGGTCTCCCTATGTAGCCAGGCTGGCCTCAAGCTCATGAGACTCCTGCTTTGGCCTCTTGCTCACCCTCCGGGGTCCTGGGATTATAGGGGTGCACTACCATGCTGGCTCATGCTTTCTTCTGGATCCATGCATCTTTTTTGTGGCTTTTGTTTCTCCTTTTACTTTTTTCAAACTGAAGATTTTCCCTCCTTTATTCTGAAGGTCCCAGCTTAGCCATAGAGCAGCCATTTTATAGATCAGACTAAGTTGAATGAGGTAAAAATTTTCCACTGCCCCTAGAGTGAACCGGCCCCTCCCAACTTGAAAAGTCTGGGACTGTTTTAGATTAACCAATCAGTTTAAAGACCCCCCTTTGCGCGAGCACCACACAATTAACCAATTATCATGCCGAGCTCATGATACCAGCAATTAACCAATTGCTAATCAGTTTAATGGTCAACTAATGTAACCAACTAACCTGCTAATTCTGCTTCTGTATGGGTATAAAATGGGAGAAAGCCCCGCAATCCACTCCCAAGGGAATCCCGAAACAGTCAGCCATTGAAAACCCTATGAAGTTTGCTATGAGTTGGATACCGACTCGACGGCACCTAACAACAACATGGGTATAAAAGACCCTCACTTTTGCATTTTGGGGTCTCCGGTTCGAAAGAGCTTGGTAGACCCCGTTGCGACGGAACAATAAATCCTGTGCATTTGCATGGACCTCGGACTCCGTCTGTCATTGGGAACTCTCTAGATAAACACGGTCTCTCTCGGGGAAGCCAGAGTCTTACAATTCCACTTCTTTTCCTCTACAAATTTGGCAGTCCCACATTCCTTGGCTATTCTTTTAGCAATAACTCTAGAAATTTTACTTTTCAAACTTTAAAAAGTCTAAAATCAATAATTATCTTCATGAAGAATGCAAACCATTAATTCAATCACTCCTTCCAACTTGCATGCAGTTGATATCCAACAATTAAAGTCTACTCTTTTCTGTCCCCAAAACTGACATTATTATCACTATTGATAATATTTTATACAAACCTTTTTTCAGGTGTTTATCAAGTCATTTCCTCACCATTGCTTCTTACATATCAAACTTACCTGTAGGGATCATTTCCCTTACTTTCCTGAAAATCTAACAGTGGGAAATTCCCTCAGTTTTGATCTACATAAAGATCTTTATAATTTTTTCATACTGCCGGGCGTAGTGGCGCACACCTGTAATCCTAGAAGCTCAGGAGGTGGAGACAAGAGGATCGCAAGTTCGAGACCAGAGGTAGTCTGCGTAATTTAGCAAGACTCTGTCTCAAAAAGTGAAGGGGAAAAAAAAAAAAGGCTGGGGGTGCAGCTCAGTGGTCCAGCATTTGCAGAGCATGCAAACACGAGGTCCTGGGTTCAACCCCCAGTACCACAAAAACAAAAACAAAAACAAAGAAAATTTTTAAAAAAAAATTTTTTTACACTAGATATACAAGTCTAAATTGATAATGATTTCATCCCATTATGTGATACTGGTAAATTTTGTCTAATTTAAATTATTTTAATAATTGAAATGTCCTTAAAGACGTTTTCCCATTTCTTATAGAAGTCTGTTGCGGTTGTTGGCAAATTAGCTGTCATTCTGAATGGCATTCTTTCGTGCCCAACTTATTTCTTTTCTCTGGTTGACACTAAGGGTCTCTTTATTTCTGGTCCTCTGCAAGTTTATTACAATGTGTCCACGTGTGAATGGAAGTCTCATAAGTTGTGAAAAGTTCTCAGCCATGATCTCTTCAAATTTTAGCTCATATTTACTGTCTCTGATCTTTCCTGATGGGTCTCTTATATAATAGACCTTCTCGTTCCTGCTTCCTTGATCTCCATTCATTCATAGGTTACATAGCCTTTTCTTTCCTTTCTGTATTTTATTCTGGGTAATTTCTGTAGATCTGTTTTCTAGTGTATAATTATCTCTTCAGATGCATCCAATTTCCTTTTTCATCCATCTGACGAGATTCTTATGTGGTCCACTATAAAGTTCACTTATACAAGTTCACTTTTTATTTTTTTATTTTTATTTTTTTTGACATAGGTTCACACTATGTAGCCCAGGCTGGCCTCAAATTCCTGATCCTCCTGCCTCAGCCTTCGGAATGCTGGGATTACAGGCATGCCCCATTATGCCCAGCTCTGTGCAAGTTCTGCTGGGTTTATTTGCAAATCTTCCTAGTCGTTCTTGAATGCTTCTCTTTCCGTATGTTCACTAGTGTATGAGAATCTATCTTGCATTTCTTTAAACATTTTCTACATGATTATCTTATTCTATATTTGATAATTCCAATTGCTGAAGTATTAAAGGGGGTGTGTTTTATTGCACATCATGGTTTGTTTCCTTGTAGTTTGGTGACTATTGATTGTGAGCTCATATTTTGTTGAAATTAATCTGTGGGATTCCTGAGACACTAAATTAGAGGCTCATTCCCGAGTGCATTTGCATTTGCTCTCACCAGAGCAGAGGGACTGTTATTAACTGGGACTACTTTGGCCCTCTAAGAGATTCTGGCTCAGTGCAAATCTCAAACTCAGTTCTCTCATCTTGCTTCTGTCCTAGACTCAATTTACAGTGCTTATTGCAAACTTGGGCTGGGATTTAGCTCAGTTGGTAGAGCCCTGCGCTGCAATCTCTGAGGTCCTGAGTTCAATTCCCAGCACCGCAAAGATGGGAGAAGGGCCTGGTAATCCACTCCCAAGGCAATCCCGAAACAGTCAGCCATTGAAAACCCTATGAGGGTCGCTATGAGTCAGATACCGACTCAAGGGCACCTAACAACAACAACAACAACATTGCAACATTGCCTGCAGCTGTAGCCCTGTGGCATCCAATCCTGTCAGATCTGGGAAGCTAAGCAGGGTCGGGCCTGGTTAGTACTTGGATGGGAGACGGCCTGGGAACACCAGGTGCTGTAGGCTTGGGAGATGGACCCGGCAACCCACTCCCAAAAATCAATCTGCCATTGAAAGCCCCATGCACAGCAGAGAAGCACTAACAATAGTGTTTTGCTTGTTGTACATAGGGTCACTATGAGTTGGATATCGACTTGACGGCACCTAACAAACAATAACAACATTGCAACATTTAGCCTGACTTTCCTGGTTACCTGTTTGCCTCCACTCCATGCTTAAGTTTTAGGTCCCCATTATCTTCCCACGTTTTTCTTGGTAGAGGAGGTAATTTAGTCCTTAGAATTTCTCTTGCTTCCTAGCAAGTCTGGCAATGCATTAAAAATAATGGTTTGTTTTACTTTGCTGTAATTCATGTGGCGTCTAGTCGTATTTTTAGTGGGTGAGTGCTTTTCAACATCTTGTCATAAGTGCATCCCACAGCACTTTGGGTATCCCCATTTTACAGATGAGCAGACTAAGGCTCCAGAAATGAAATATCCTGTTCTAGAATACACAGCCCATCCGTGCCAAAGTCAGGACTAGAACTTAGGCTCTCTGACCCCAAAGAATATTTAACTCAGAGTTTGCTGCTCCAAAGGAGAAGCAATAGAGAGTGGCAGCCTTGGTCAGGGCTCTGGGATAAGCCAACAAGCTCCTGCTGGGGAAAGAATGAGGAGACTCAGCCTGGCCCAGAGCCATCCAGCACCAGCTGCCATTCTGCACCAGCTCAGCCAGAGTCCGAGGCTCGCGCGGGGCTCCGCCAGCACCAGCTCCTCCCACCCTGGGAAGGAGCCAGCTGGCTCTTCCTGCACTCAGGTTTCCATGACAACCAGTCCTCTGCTATGAGATGCAAAAGCCACAAGCAGTGAGTGGAACATTCCTGAATCTTGAATCAGGTGGGTCTTCTGAAGCCTCCAGGACAACATGGGGGGCTCAGAGGAAAGAGAATGCCTGGGGAAAGGTTGGGGGTGTTAACCTGAGACGGAACCCAGAGGCAGGGGCAGGAAGAAGGAAGGAGAAGCCATAACAGGCCCTCGCTAGGCCATGGGAAGGTGTCCAGTGCTCCTCCTGAGATGCCTGTGGTTCAGCTCCCTGGAGTGTGAGATCCAGAACCTTCTCCTCCAGGTCAATAGAGAAGAACTTTCCTAGCCCTCTTCAGCCCTGGGCTTTCTAGGTGCCAGCCACCAAGCGGGCATTCCCAGCAGCAGTCTCATCCCCTGCCCCACACCCTCAGCTGCCCCTATCCAGGTCCCACAGCTTCTGCAAGGCACATCCTGGGGCAGCTGCTGCCTCTCAGTATGGGGCCCCCAACCCTCATCTCCCAGGCTAGCGGAGCCAAATTTCTTTTCAGTGCCTGGTTTCCTTGTTCTGGTTATAGGCATGTCACCAAGTTGAGTCTGTGGCTGCTTGCCGGTGTGGTGTGGGGCTGAATTAAGAAGTATATTGTAGAGGGGGCTGGGGTTTAGCTCAGTTGGTAGAGTGCTGCTCTGCACTCTCTAAGGCATGGGGTTCAATTCCCAACACCGCAAAAACGGGAGAAGGACCTGGCAGCCCACTCCGGAAACAAACAGCCATTGAAAAGCCAGCCTATGAATAGCAGGGAAGCACTGACATAGCGCCAGACATGGCACAGTGTCCGGGAGTGTTTTGTTGTTGTAAATAAGATCCCAATGAATCAGACCAACTGGAGGGCACCTAACAACAACAAATTGTCGAGGAATCTCACTGGTGATTGGCTGCTCGGAAGACGCAACTATGTTCAAGTCTTGCGTCTACCCTCATTGGCGGCGTGTCTTTTGGCCGTACCTCCCCAGCTTAACCGTGTGCCCCTATTCAGATACTCCATTTCCTTTGCTGTTCACCCCCTGCCCCTCAAGCCCCCTCTGCTGTTCACACTTGTCTCCCGCTCATGCTCCCCTCCCGCTCCTCCCCTCAGGCCACACTCTAGCCCAGACTCGGGGCGGGTTGGCCGAGGTCCCCAGATTGATCCTGGTCAGGAGTCACCCCTGGCTCCTGAGGAAGTAGCGCTGACCACTCCCCTCCCTTCATGTCCAGCCCCCACCTGGTAGCCAAGCAGGTGCCAATCTGGGACGAGAGAGTCGCCTCGCTGGCCTGCCTAGCCGGCCTGGTACACTTGACCCTGCCTCGCAACTCAGGCACGCGACATACCCGCAGGGGAGGTCAGGAGGTGGGGTCTACCAGGGCGCTTCGGCCCGCCTGCTCCCTCTTCCCCTCGCTCCCTGGGGACCCGAGGGGGGGGGAGTGTGGCCCCGGAAGGAGCCTGGGAAAGGGCAGGGCCCCGCCCAGGTGCTGGGAGCCAAGCCCTGCGCTCTGCCTTAGCCAGCCAGGACCCCTCTGGGAAGGGCCGGGGGACCAGCGGGGGTCGCAGGACCGGCGCCCAGCGGAGTGTGGGCGCCCTGCCTGGCGCGGCCACCCCTCTGCTGGGGAGACTCCCAGACCCCGCACCCGCTTCCTCCCCGGGGCGGGGCCCGGCGGCCACGGGCCAAGGGCCGTAAAATTTAAAGAGGTGAGAGAGACACTTTGCAGAAGCCTCGGCAGCGCGGGGAAATGAAATAAGGCCTCCCTGCGGGGCGCCCGCCCCCGCCCGCGCCGCCCAGCGGTCACCCCGTAGGGCGCAGGTGCGGGCCCGGGGCCCGGCCTGAGCGAGGTGCCGGGCTCCCCGCGCCGTCCCCACCCGGGGGAGCGCGGCCCCACAGGGATCGGGACCCCAGCGGGCCTCCTGGAGTCCGCGGCTGGACAGACGCTGCTACCTGCCGCTCACCCCGTCCAGGGCAGGGAGCGTCCCCTCCCCTATGTGGAAAACAGACCCAGAAATCGCCCCCGCCGTGTCCCCTGCCTTTCTCGGGTGTCCGCTGGGCGGGGGGGGGGGGTCTGGCTCCTGCCGCCCCTCCCCCAGCGCCATCTGCGCGCTCCCCGCCCTGCGCCCCGCGCAGCCCCCGGCTGTCCCCCCGTGATGGATGGAGCCTTCAGGGAGCCGGCGCGGGCGGGCTCTGCTCGGGCGGAAATGAAGAGGATAAGATCTGCGATCCCAGCCGCCGCGACACGGTGATATCCGCCCGGCTCCCTGCGCGCGGTGATGAATGGGGCGGAGCGCCCCCTCCGGCCCCCGCACCGACAGCCTCCCGGGCGAGGGTCCCCACCCCCACCCGGACTCTAGCCCCCGTGCGCGCGCGGGCACACACACGCACGCACGCACACACACACACTCCGCCATGCCTCCCAGAGTCACCGCACAGCGACCACACACGGGGCCTCCTGACTCCTCCCACGGAGTACACAGATACATCGGGCAGGACCTCGTGCGCGCACAGGACTGGCCTTCCCTAACACACTGTCATTCTTAAGACTCGGTCCTTGGCGCAAAGGACACCTCGTCCGTTCCCCCATCACACGGCCTCTTCCCGCCACACGTAGGCACATGCAGGCAGGCTGCACGCCCTCCCCCGACACGCGCTCCTGAGTCTCGAGGGCCACTCCACAGGAGGGTGCGCGCACTGGGAACTCGGCCCTGGCCAGGGGCCTTGGAACAAGAGTTGGACAATAGCTGCTAATTGTGCTCATCATCTTGTCAGATGACTGAGCAGGTCAGGCCTAGCATGCACGGGGCAGCTGTGGGGCCAGTGCCCTCCGAAAAGACCTAGCTATCAATGTTACCATGGTTACCATCTTCCTAGCACTATCACTCAGCAACATCACCGTTACTATGGTTACAGGCACCGCATCACTACTGCACTGCTACTGTTTGATCCCCATCCCCATTAACATCCATTCATTCACTCCGTGTATGCGCTCCCCTCTCACCACCTTATTCATCATCTGGGGATAGGAGACAGTAAGTTGGTGCCCACCTCTGGAAGCGCATAGCTGATGGGCGGGGGGTGACAGCCAGGTAAGCAACCAACAGTGCTGTGCATTCTGCAAAGCCCTGAAGAACAATCAGGCCTTATAACATAGGTAAATGGTTTGGTAGGAAGAATAGTCAAGGGCCACCAGACAGAGGGCAACAGTAACAGGAAAGGCATGTAGACATTGCCAGCAACGATGTCATCATGCAGGGCTTCCTGTGCTTGGAGAAATATATGCTCTCTGGGTGTTACAGGCAGGCAGTAAGGCGAGGTCAGTTTTAGTCACTCTGAAGGGTCCTTGGTTACCCAAGATTCCCCACCACATGTGATTAAGAGAGGGCTCTAGGAGTCTGACAAATTCAGGCTTGAATCCTGACTTTACCACTGCCTGTTTTAAGGACTGTGAGCACATCTCTACTGCGCAGTGTCTGCCCCTTAGGCAGTGCTCTGGAAGTCACTGCTTTTCTTATTATTTTTTCTCCCCACGCAAAGGAGCTTTGGAGAATCACCAGCATTAACTCTTTAGCCTGTATAAACCCTCACATTCCTCTCTCCCTAACCTACCTCCTAACCCACACCAGGGAAGAACCAAGATGGGTTGGAGTACAGTACTTTAGATCCTCTCTTCCTTGAACCCTTGGGTGTGGCGCCCTCTGACACTGAGGGCCAACTGCACTATTATGTGCTTCGTTACACGAATGGAATCATTCTCAACTTGTTTTCACTCCACAATTATTTTCTGAGATTCATCCATTTTGACACATGTAGCCCTGGTTCATTCATTTTACCCGCCCAGGAGTAGCCCACTGTATGAAAACCATTCAATTTCCTTATGTACTTCACTGCGGATAGGCATCCAGACTGTTTTCTGGTTTTGTTGCAATTGCAGATGATCCTGCAATGAGTGTCGTTGTGCATGGCAAAATATTTCTGGTGCACAGACTTTCAGGAGAAGTTGCTGGGTCTTGGCATGTAAACATTGCTAGTTGTGGTATTTCCTAATAGCTCTAATTTACCTTCCCACTAGTGGTGTGCAAGAATCTTCATTTTCCCATACCCTTACTAATACTTGGTACTGCCAGACTTTAACGTTTTTGCACATTTGGAGGATGCAATAGCGTATCTTTCTGTTAATTTCTTTTTTTCTTTTTCCTTTTTTTTGCTTCCTCAATTCTTAGTGAACTTGAGCATCTTCCCACTTTTTGGAAGAAATTTCCATTTCGTCCTTTGCTTATTAACTGTTCATCTCTTTTGACCATTTTTCTACTGATTGCTTTATCTCATTGAATTGAAGAAATTCTTTATGTAATCCGAATATCAACATTTTTCTTACTTTGAAAATGCTTTCTCCCCCTTTATGATTTTTAAAACTTATTTTCTGAAGTATATTTCAATTTTTTACTTATTTCATTTTGTTTTGAGATGCAAATAATAATTGTATATGTTATGAATTTGTAGGGTTCAGTGTGATGTTTTGATAAATGTTTACACTGAGGAATGATTGAATCAAACTGATTAACAAATCTACCACCTCACATACTTTATTTGTGGTAAAAACATATAAAATGACTCTCCTAAGTTTTGTGATAAAAAACCTTTTTAAATTTAAGATGTCTTTATATAGTGGTTTGGGAACAGTGATGGATAAATAAAACAATGGAGCGAAAGTAGAGTCAGATTTTTCAGTCTTTTCCTTCATGGTTGGTGTTTTTCTTCCTCCCTCCCACTCTTCCTGCTTTTCTTTCTCCCTTCTTTCCTCCCCTCTTCCTCCCTTCTCTTCTTTTTTTCCTTCCTTCCTCCCTGTTCTAATGCTTCAGAAATCTGTACCTAACCAAGAAGACAAGATAGGCTTCAATACTTTCTTGTAATTATTTTAAAGTCTTTGGTTTTGTTGTTAGATTTTTTACATTTATTTTTGTTTTTCACATTTAGGCCTTTGACCACCTAGAATTTATTTTTGTATATGGCCTTCTATATGTTATATATTATTTTTATATTGGCTTACATATTGGCCACTTGTGCCAGCTCTATATAATACATGGTTCCCCCACTGATTTATAAGGTTCTCATGGGAATATGCCTACAGCCGTAGCCCTGTGGCATCCGATCTCATCAGATCTCAGAAGCTAAGCAGGGTCGGGCCTGGTTAGTACTTGGATGGGAGACCACCTGGGAACACCAGATACTGCAAGCTTGGGAGAAGGACCTGGCAACCCCCTCCCAAAAATCAATCTGCCATTGAAAACCCTATGAACAGCAGAGAAGCATTGACAATAGTGTTTCGCCTGTTGTATGTAGGGTCACTGTGAGTCGGATACCGACTCGATGGCACCTAACAACAACAACATGGGAATATACAAACTTTCCATGTGTGACTCAATATTGGGGCTCTGTGTTTTGTTCTGTTGATCTATTAGTTTATCCCTGTGTCCCTAGCACACAGCTTGGACGATCATATCTGTATAAGAAATGTTGACAGATGGCGGATGTAACAGAGACCAGCTACCTCTCATCACACCTGTTTCCTCTTCTTCTTAGGATCACAGCTGGGCTCCATCTCACAACCTCTCTTTAAGTAAATGTGGCCATAGAAGTGAGTTTGGGCCAGTAATGTGAATGGAATCAATATACGCTCCTTGTAAGCATTGCTTATGAAACCGCTCATGCCTGACCCTTCATCCTCTTTCCCTTTCCATCACTTTAATGCAAACGAGCATGATGACCTTGAAAGATGGGAGCCAAAAATGAAAGAAGCCTGAGTCTCAAAATTGTTTCTTAAAGGGGTATTGCCCACTAGTCAAGAACATCCACTTTGGATTTTACGCCAGACAGAAAAAAAACTTTTATCATATTTGATCTTTAAGTATGTTGATTTGTTTCAGCAACTAGTATTACACTGATACAGTATAGCTAAGTACCTTTTTTCCCCCTTGTTTCTTCTCTTTAAAATTGTTTTGGCTGGTCTGGGCAGAGGTAGCACAGTGGCACAGCACTTGCTTAGCATGTGCAAGACCCTGGGTTCAATCTCCAGAACTGCAAAAATAAATAAATAAAATGAAATTGTCTTAGCTATTCTGGGTGTTTATCCTCACAGGAATTTTTAAATCACTTAGCTGAATTCCTTTGAAAAAACTTGCTGTATCTTTGGTTGGAATTTGATTAATATCAATATTAATTTCTGGACATTTACCGTCTTTATAATACTGTAGTTTTCCATTCATAAACATGGTCCATTTATATAGATATTATTTATTAGATTTCATTAGATATTATTTATTAGGTCTTATTACATCAATATGGATTTATAACTTATTTTATACATAAGTATTGCATATCTTCTGTTATATTTAGTTGATTTTGTTGACATTGTGAACTCAATCTTTTTTATATAGTATATGGCAGAGTTGGTTGCTGCTATTGTACAGCGGGGCTGGGATTTAGCCCAGTTGGTAGAGGGCTGCTCTGTAGTCTTTGAAGTCCCGGATTCAATTCCTAGCACCGCAAAAATGGGAGAAGGACGTGGCAATCTACTCCCAAGGCAATCCCAAAACAATCAGCCATTGGAAATCCTATGAGGCTTGCTGTGAGTAGGACATGACTCAACAGCACCTACCAACCAACCAACCATTATACAGGGACCCCATTGCCTTTTTAATATTTATCTTGTATCTGGCAACCTTGCTAAATTCTCCTCTTAGCTCTGACAATGGGTATAGTTTTGGATTTTTAATACAGAAAATCATATCAAAGATACTTCTTCTTGCTATTTCATACACCTGGAATTCCCTTATCCCAGATGTGTGGCACCTTCCCTCATGAAATTCAGGCCTCTGTTCAAATATCATCTAATCAGCCAGATCTTCTCTGACCTCCTATATAAGGAAATGTACTGACACACACACAGTGCTCTTTATTCTCTTGCCCTATGTCATTTTTCTTCTTAGAACTGATGAAAAATTATTGGTTTATTTTCATCTGCCTCCTCCTTCCTAGAATGTAAGCTTCATAAGAGCAAGAATTTTATTGTTTTACTTTCTTCATATATATATTTATATATATAATATATTTATATTATATATATATATATATTAGTGGAACTTGGGGGTTGAACTCAGTGCCTTGCACATACTCTGCAAGTGCCCTATCACTAGTTGCACCCTGGCCCATTTTTGATTTTTTTTATTTAGAGACAGGATCTTGCTAAGTTTCACAGGCTGCCTCTGGTCTTGAACTTGCAACCCTCCTGCCTCAGCCTCCCGAGTCACTGGGATTAAAGGCATGCGCCACCATGCCCAGCCAATATATAATTTCTAAAAAACCAAATGATGTCAAATTTATTCTTGCCTTTCCCATCCCAGTTCTACTTATTTATTTTCAGTACAAAATCAAAGGGCTGCTTCTAATATTTCCCCATCTATGTCCCTTTTCTGTGCATTTTTATTAGTATATTAATTCTACAAATGATAGGCTTCATTAGGACATTTTCATACATGTATATCATGTATCTTGGTCATACCCACCATCCTCCATTTCCCGTTCTTGTTCCCCCTCCACCCTCACACTGGTCCCCTTCCTCTTCCCAGGTAGTCCCCTTCTTTCATGTACTTTTTGGTTTATTTGTTCATTATAGATTCTGCATATGAGAGAAAACATTATATATGTCTTTCTGGGTCTGGCTTATTTCACTTAGTGTGATGATGTCCAATTCCACCCATTTTCCTACAAAATTACATAATCTTGTTCTTTATGGCCGAGTAAAAGCGCATTATGAATATAAACCACATTTTCTTTATCCATTCATCTGATGATGGGCACTTAGGCTGGTTCTATACCTTGGATATTATGAATAGCACCAAGATAAACATGAATGTAGACGTGTCTCTGTTGCACACTGCCTTAGGTTCCTTCCAGTAAATATCCAGCAGTGGGAGAGTTGTATCATCCAGTAGTTGTTTTTAGTTTTTTAGGAACCTCTATACTGATTTCCATAGTGACTGTTCTAATTTACAATCCCACCAGCAGTGTATAAAGGTCTTTGTCAGGGTTTGGCTCAGGCCCGGCAGAGGTCAAAGCCTTGCCCTGACACCGAGTGGGTATCAGGGACCCACTGGACCTGGTTGGTGTGGTGGCCGGAGGCACCAAAGAAGGACCTCGGGAGACCTTCTGCGAAAAATAGGAGAGGGAAAGTTTATTGGGTTGCTCCCCAAGTGAGGTGCAACCAGCAAGCAGCCCCTGTCAAGTGCTAGCTCACTGATGGTACAGCTCTGCTCTTAAAGCTACAGCTACAAGCAGTTGATGTTCCGCTGGGCTGGTGGTCTTGACTCTCGCAGCTCGCCTTCTCTGCCTCCCTCCTTCCCAAGGATGGGAGGAATCGAGAGGCTCTTTGCAAGTTGCTTGTAGCCTTCAGTGTTTTGGGGCACCTGGTGTTGACTCTTCAGCTTGCTAGATGATCTTCCATAGGATTGGGGAGCGCTGGATCAAGGTGATGGGGTCCAGATAGCAGATGAAAACAAGAGGGTGAAGGTGGGGTCCAGGAGCCTGCTTATGTAGGCTCCTGGGAGGGGGTGTGTACTGGGGATAGCCAGGGTGCATCCCTTAACAGGTATGGTAGGTAAACTGTATACCTGCCAGGTAGGGGCAGTTATTTAAATGGGGTACCTTAGGAGCCAGGGATAGGAGTAGCCAACAAGATAGGGGTGGTTGGGACAGGGTCAGGTTGGCCAGGGGCCATCTTTTTTCACTCGATGGGGGGGGGCAGGAGATAAAGGAGTGAGTAGAATGTGGCCTGGTGGTCAGCCAGAGGTCAGTCCCTCAGGCTGGTCAAAGGAACCCTACTTATGGGGTGCTTTTTTAAAAACTCCCCAACAGGTCTCTGTATCCTAGCCAGCATTTTTTTTTTTCAGTACTGAGGGGTTGAACCCAGGCCTTTACATGGTAGTCAGGTGCCCCACCACTGGCCAGCACCTCCAGCACCCTCCCTCTCCCTTTTTTGAAAATTTTGAGACAGAGTCTCAGTAAGTTGTACAGGCTGCCTCTGGCCTTGAACCTGCAATCCTCTTGCCTCAGCATCCTGAGTTGCTGGGATTACAGTCATGTGCCATGGCATCTGGCTGTTTGTTTCCTTGTTGGAAACCATTTTGACTAGCATCAGATGGGATCTCAATGTAGGGGGTTTGTTTATTTGCTTTTCTTCAGCGCTTGGGATCAAACCTAGGGCCTTGTACATGCCGGGTAAGCACTCTATCACTAAGCTACATCTCCAGCCCTCACTGTAGTTTTGATTTTCATTTCCCTCATGACTAAAGATGTTGACCATTTTTTCATGTATTTATTGGCCACTTGTACTTATTTTGAGAATCATCTGTTTAATGTATCTGCCCATTTATCAATTGTATTGCTTGTTCTTTTGGTGTTTCATTTTTTAATTCTTTATATATCTGGATATTAATCCTTTGTCAGATAAATAGTTGACAAAGATTTTCTCCCATTCTGTAGGCCATGTCTTCACTCTGGTGATTGTTTCCTTTGCTGTGGATAAGCTTTTTAGTGCCATGCAATCCCATTTGTCAATTCTTACTGTTATTTCTGAGCTATTACAGACCTAGTCAGAAAGTCATTGCCTATGTCTGTGTCTTGAAATGGCTTTCCTATGTTTTCCTCTAGCAGTTTCAAAGTTTCAGGTCTCACATTAAGGCTTTTGATCCATTTTGAATAAATTTTTGTACAGGGTAAGAGAGATAGGGATCTAGTTTCAGTCTTCTACATATGGATATCCAGTATTCCAAAGACCATTTGTTGAAGAGGCTGTTATTTCTCTAACATATGTTTTGGACCTTTGTTTAGAATTATGTGGCTGCAGCTGCATGCATGTTTCTGAGTTCTCTATTCTACTCCACTGATCTACATATCTGTTTTTGTGCCAATGTCATGTTGTTTTTGTTACTCTGGTTCTTTAGTA
Organism: Pedetes capensis; assembly: GCA_007922755.1. Lineage (NCBI taxonomy): Eukaryota > Metazoa > Chordata > Mammalia > Rodentia > Pedetidae > Pedetes > Pedetes capensis. Next base: position 57,456 of record VMDO01009781.1, read on the forward strand.
TAATTTGAAATCAGGTATTGTGATACCTCCTGTATTGCTCTTTTTGCTCAAGATTGTTTTCATTAGTCAGGGTCTTTTGTGCTTCCATATGAATTTTAGGATTGCTTTTTCTATTTCTGTGAAGCATGTCATTGGAATTTTGATAAGGATTGCATTGACTCTGTATGTCGATTTCAGTAATATAGCCATTCTCACAATATTAATTCTGTCAATCCATGAACATGGATGCTCTTTCCATCTTTTAGTACCTTCTTCAATTTCTTTTTCAGTGTTTTATAGTTTTTTTTTTTTTTTTTTTTTTTTTTTTTTTTTTTTTTGGTCTTTGGTTTTTTTGTTTTGTTTTGTTTTTGTTTTTGTTTTGCAGTACTGGGGGTTGAACCCAGGGCCTCGCGCTTGCATGCTCTGCAAGTGCTGGACCACTGAGGTGCTCCCTCAGCCCATTTTTTTACTTTTTGAGACAGGGTCTCTCTAAATTACGCAGACTGCCTCTGGTCTCGAACTTGTGATCCTCCTGCCTCCGTCTCCCGAGGCCACTGGGATTACAGGTGTGCGCCACTGTGCCCGGCTGATAATGTTTTATAGTTTTAATTGTAGATGTTTTTCAGCTCCCTAGTTAAGTGTATCTCTAGGTATTTTGTTTTAGCTTTTTTTTTCTTTGAGGCTATTGTGAATGAGATTTTTTTTTTCCTGATTTTGTTGTCAGCAAGCACATTATTGGTATGTAGAAAAGCTATTGATTTTTAAATATTGATTTTTGTACCCTGCTACTTTACTGAAAGTATTTATCAGATCTAAGAGTTTCGTGGTGGAGTCTCTAGTGTCCTTTAAGTATAAGATCACATGGTCTGCAAATAGAGACAATTTGATTTCTTCCTTTGCTATTTGTAACCCTTTTATTTCTTTTTCTTATTGCTCTGGTCATGAGTCCAACCACTATAATGAATAAGAGTGGAGAAAGTGGACATTCTTGTCTTGTTCCTGTTTAGAGGAAATGCTTTCAGTTTTTTCATATTCAGTATAATATTGGCTGTTTGTTGTATATAGTCTTTATTTTGTTGAAATGCAATATTTATATTTCTAGTTTCTTTAGGGCTTTTATCATGAAGGAATGTTGAATTTTGTCAAAGACTTTTTCTGTGTCTATTGAGATTATCATGAGATTTTTATCCTAGATTCCATTTTCATACTGTATTACATTTATGGATTTGTATATATTGAACCGTTGTCCCATACCTGGAATGAAACCAATTTGGTCATGGTATACAATCTTTCTAGTGTGTTGGTGAACTTGGTGTGCACGTATTTTATTGAGGATTTTGCCTCTATGTTCATCAGGAATATTGATCTGTGGTTTTGGTTTTTGTTGTGTCCTTATCTGGTTTTGGTATCAGGGTAATAATGGCTTTGTAGAATGATTTGAAAGCATTCCTTCCCTTCCTATTTTATTGAATAGTTTGAGGATTATTGGTGTTAGTTCTTTAATGGTCTAGTAGAATTCAGCAGTGAACCTGTCTGGTTCTGGGGTTTTCCTTGTTGGGAGACTCTGTATTACTGCTTCAATCTCATTGCTCACTCTAGGTCTCTTTATGTATTTTATACCCTCTTGGTTCGATCTTTTGCAGGTCAAAGGTGTCTAGAAATTTATCCATTTCTTCTAGATTTTCCAATATTGAGACATAAGTTTTCAAAATATTATATTATGACTCTCTGGATGTTGGTGATATCTGTTTTAATATACCCCTTTCATCACTAATTTTAATAATTTGGGTCTTCTCTCTTTCTTTTGATTGGTAAGGCTAAGAGTTTGTCAATCTTATCTTTCCAAAGAACTGTTCGTTTCATTGATCCTTTGTTCTTTTAGCCTTTATTTCTGTCTTGACCTTTATTATTTCTTTTTCTCTACTAATTTTGGGTTTGGTTTGTTCTTATTTTTCTAAAATCTTGAGGTGTATCATTAGGTTATTTATTTGAGATGTCTCTGAATTTTTAATGTACACATTCATAATTATAAACTTCCTTCTTAGAACTGCATTTTCTGTATACTAAAGGTTCTGGTAAGTTGTATTTCCATTTTCATTTGATTCTAGGAATTTTTAGATCTCTTCCCTGATTTCTTCAAGGTCCCACTGATCATCCAAAAGTATATTGTTCATTCTCCATATTTTTGTATAGCTTCTCTGGTTTCTCTTGCTATTGATTTCTAATTTTTTTTCTGTTATGATCTTATAAGATACAAGAAGTTATTTTAACATTTTGGCATTTTTAAAGACTTACTTTATGACATAAAATGTGGTCTTTGGGGGAGAAGGTTACATGGGTTGCTGAGAAGAATGTGTACTCCACAATTGTTGGATAGAATAGTCTCTAGATCTCTGTTAAGTATATTTGACCCATGGTACAATTTAACTCTGAAGTTTCTTTATTGATCTTTTGTCTGGATTATTTATCTATTCATGAGAGTGAGAAGCTGAAGTTGCCCACTATTACTATATCTGTACCTATTACTCCCTTTATGGTCAATAGTGCCTTTTTATAAAAATAAAATTGAGTGAACTAATATTCAGTACACATACATTTACAATCATTATGTTTTTTGTTTTTTGTTTTTTGTGTTTTTTTTGCGGTACTGGGGGTTGAACCCAGGGCTTCGCGCTTGCATGCTCTGCAAGTGCTGGACCACTGAGCTGCACCTCAGCCCATTTTTTTTTTACTTTTTGAGACAGGGTCTCGCTAAGTTATGCAGACTGCCTCTGGTCTCGAACTTGCGATCCTCCCGCCTCCGCCTCCCGAGCCGCTGGGATTACAGGCGTGCGCCACCACGCCCGGCCCTCATTATGTTTTCTTGATGGATTGTTCCCTTTATCAATATGTGTTATTGTTGTTAGATGCCATCAAGTCAGGTCCAACTCATAGTGACCCTATGCACAACAGAATTTAACATTCCCTGATTCTGTGCCAGGCACATGATCTTTTCTATGTTTAAGCCCATTGTTGCAGCCATTGTGTTAATCCATATAGTTGAGGGTCTTCCTTTTTTTCATTGACCCCAAACTCTCCCAAACATGATGTTCTTCTCCAGGGACTGGTCCCTTCTGAAAACATGTCCAAAATATATCACACACAGTCTAGCCATGCTAGCCTCCAAGGAACACTCTGGTTGTACTTCTTCTAAGATGGATCTGTTGGTTCTTTTGGCAGTCCATGGTATATTCAATATTCGTCTCCAGCACCATAATTCAAAAGAATCAATTTTTCTCCAGCCTCTTTTATCCATTGTCCAGCTTTCACAACCAAATGATGTGACTGAAAATACCATGGCATGAATCAAGCACACCTTCATCTTCAATGTGACATCTTTACTTTTCAACACTTTCAAGAAGTCTTTTGCAATAGCTTTTCCCAATGCAATTCGTCTTTTGATTTCTTGACTGCTGCTTCCATGGGTGTTGGTTGTAGAACCAAGTAAAACAAAATCTTGGACAACCTCAATCTTTTCTCCATTTATCCTGTAGTTGCATACTGACCCAGTTGTAAGGATTTTTGTTTTGTTGATATTGAGCCCCAATCCATACTGAAGGCTATGTTGTTTGTTCCTCATCAGTAAATCCTGTTCACTTTCGGCAAGCAGAACTGTGTCGCTGTGATCTTTTTATCCCTTCTACCTAATTTTGACTTGAATTCTTCGTTGTCAGATATGTGTATGGCTATTCTTGCTTGATCTGCAGCCATACCACTGTGGCATCTGATCCTATCAGATCTTGGAAGCTAAGCAGGGTCGGGCCCGGTTAGTAGTTGTTTGGGAGACTGCCTGGGAAGACTAGGTGCTGTAGGCTTGGGAGAAGGACCTGGCAACCCACTTCCAAAACACAATCTGCCATTGAAAACCCTATGAATAGCAGAGAAGCACTGACAATAGTGTTTCATCTGTTGTATGTAGGGTCGCTATGAGTCAGACACCAACTTGATGGTACCTAAAAACAACAACAATAACAACAAATTCTTGCTTACATTTGGATTTGCTTAGAATACCATTTTCATCCTTTCACTTTCGGTCTGTGTATGTCTTTGCCAGTGAAATATGTTTTATGTGGACAGAAAACAGTTGGATCTTGCCTTTAGTCCATTCAACCAGTATGCATCTTTTCATTGGAGAATAAACACGGTTTGTATTTACAGTTATTATTGAGATGGATATGCTAACTTCTCCCTTTTTCATCTTAGAGGTTTGCTGGTTTACTGAGTTAATAATGTTTTATTCTTTCCTACTTCTCATTTATTTGTCTATTCTTATAGTGAGTGATATTTAGTCCTAGAGTTCTTGAGCTTGGGTTTATCTTTCTTCCTCTTCTGTGTATAGTATTCCTTTAAGTATCTTTTGCAATGTTGGCTGAATGGTCATGAATTACTTTAGTTTATGTTTATCAGAGAAAGCCTTATTTCTCCTTTGATTTTAAAGGATAGCTTTGCTGGATATAATAGTCTTCATTGGCGGTTGCTTGTTTCAGGGATTGAAATGTAAACATTTAGCCACTGAAAACCCTAGGAATATCAGAAAAACACTATCAGATATAATGCCAGAAAATGAGCCCCCAGGCTTAGAAAGCATACAAAGCATGACTGTGGAAGAGTTGCCTCCTCAAAGTAGTAGTTGTTGTTGTTGTTAGGTGCCATCTAGTTGGTATCCAACTCATAGCGACCCTCATAGGGTTTTCAATGGCTGAGTGCTTCGGGATTGCCTTGGGAGTGGATTGCCAGGCCCTTCTCCCACCTCAAAGTAGAGTAGACCTTAATGGCAGGAATGGAGTAAAGCCCTAGGGACTTCCACTTACTGAGGTGGAACGACTCAAAATGAGAAGAAACAACCGTAAACATCCACTAATAATTGGAATGTGAAATGTATGTAGTATGAACATGGGAAAATTAGAAATCGTCAAAAGGGAAATGGAGCACATATACATCGACATTTTAGGCATCAGTGAGTTAAAAGGACTGGCATGGGCCGTTTTGAATCAGATAATCATATGACCTATTATGCTGGGAATGAATAATTAAAGAGAAATGGGGTTGCATTCATCATCAAAAAAGACATCTCAAGATCTGTCCTGAAGCACGATGCTGTCAGTGATAGAATAATATCCATATGCCTACAAGGAAGGCCAGTTAATATGACTATTATTTAAATTTATGCACCCACCATTAAAGCCACAATTGAAGAAAGGGAAGATTTTTATCAGCTTCTGCAGTCTGAAATTGACCAAACATGCAATCAGGATGCACTGATAATTACTGGTGATTGGAATGCAAAAGTTGGAAACAAAGAAGGTGGCTCAGTAGTTGGAAAATTTGGCCTTGGTGACAGAAACGCTGCCAGAGATCACATGATAGGATTTTGTCAGACCAATGACTTTTTCATTGCAAATACATTTTTTCACCAACATACATGGTGACTATACACATGGAATCCACCAGATGGAACACACAGGAATGAAAATGACTACATTTGTGGAAAGGGATGAAGGAAAAGCTCAATGTAGGAGTCAGAACAACACCAGGTGCTGATTGTGGATCAGACCATCAACTGCTCCTATGCAGGTTCAAACTGAAACTGAAGAAAATTAGAGCAAGTGTACAAGAGCCAAAGTCAAACCTTGATTATATCTCCCCTGAGTTCACAGACCATCACCAGGACAGATTTGATGCATTAGACACTAATGATTGAAGATGAGTTGTGGCAGGACATCAAAGACATCATTCATAAGGAAAGCAAAAGGTTGTTAAAAAGACAGAAAAAAAAAAAAAAGAAAAGATCAAATTACTTGTCAAAAGAGAGTCTGAAACTTGCCCTTGAACATCAAGCAGCTAAAGTCAAGGGAAGAGGTGATGAAGTTAAAGACCTAAACAAAAGATTTCAAAGGGCAATTCAAGAAGTCAAAATCAAATATTATAATGGCATGTGCAAAGAGCTGGAGATAGAAATCAAAAGGGAAGAACATGCTCTGTTTTTCTCAAGCTTAAAGAATTGAAGGAAAAATTCAAGCCTCAAGTGGCAATAGTGAAGGATTCTAGTGAAGGGAAAATATTAAATGATGCAAGAACATCAAAAGAAGATGGAAGGAATACACAGAGTCATTACATCCAAAAGAATTGGTGGATGGCCAACCATATCAAGAAGTTGCATATGATCAGGAATCAATGGTACTGAGGGAAGAAGTGGAAGCTGCTTTGAAGGCATTAGCAAAACACAAGACTCCAGGAATAGATAAAATACCAATTGAGATGTTTCAACAAACAGATGCAGCACTGGAAGTGCTCAATTGTCTATGCCAAGAGATTTGGAAAACAGCTACCTGGCCAACTGACTGGAAGAGATCCATATTTGTGCCTATGTCCAAGAAAGAAGATCCAACCAAATGGAGAAAATATCAAATGAAATCATAAATATCACACACAAGTAAAATTTTGCTAAAGATCATTCAACAACAACTGCAGCAGTGTATTGACATTGAACTGCTAGAAAGTCAGGCCAGATTCAGAAGAGGGTATGGAATCAGAGACATCTGATGTCAGATGGATATTGGCTGAAAGCAGAGGATACAGAAAGATGTCTGTCTATGTTTTATTGACTATGCAAAGGCATTTGACTGTGTGGATCACAACAAATTATGGATAACATTGTGAAGAATAGGAATACCAGAATACTTAATTGCATTCATGAGGAATCTGTACATGGAAAAGGAAGCAGTCATTTGAACAGAACAAGGAAACTGTTTTATTTAAAGTCAGGAAAACTGTGTCACAGGGCTGTGTCCTTTCACCATACCTCTTCAATCTCTATGCTGAGCAAATGATCTGAAAAGCTGGAATTTATAATTTTGAGTCAGCTCCCTCATATGAGTGAGAACATGTGTTGTTTCTCTTTCTGAGCTCATGTTCGTTCACTTAGAATAATTTTCTCTAATTCCATCCATTTTGCTGCAAATGACCTTATTTCATTTTTCTTGATTGCTGAATAGTATTCCATTGTGTATATATACCATAGTTTTTTTATCCATTCTTCTGTTGAAGGGCACTTTGGTTGATTCCATATCTTTGCTATTGTGAAAAGCGCTGCATTGAACATGGAGATGCAGGTGTCTGTGGTATGATGAACCATCTCCCTTTGGGTAAATTCCCAATAGTGTTATAGCTGGGTCATATGGTAGATCTATTTTTAGTTTTTTGAGGTACCTCCATATTGATTTCCACAGTGGTTGCACCAATTTACAGCTCCAACCAACAATGTAAAAGTGTTCCCTTTTCCCCGCAACCTCGCCAGCATTTGTTGTTGTTTGTTTTATAGATCTTGGCCATTCTTACTGGTGTAAGGTGAAACCTCAGAGTTGTTTTGATTTGCATTTCCCTAATGGCTAGGGATGTTGAGCACTTTTTCATGTGTTTCATGGCTTTATGGACCTCTTCATTTGAGAACTGTCTACTCAGTTCCTTTGCCCATTTGTGTATTGGGTTGTTTGGTTTTGGGGGGATTTTTTTCTTGAGTTCTTTATAAATTCTAGTAATTAGACCTTTGTCAGATGTATAAAAATCCTAAAGGTCAGATCATAATAAAAGGGGGGGAGGGAAGATAAGAATGATGTCAATATAAATGGACTAGAAATCACATGCAATTGTTCTAACAAGATAAAAACAAAGACCACTACAGGAAAAGTTTCTGTCTTAAACAGAACTGGAACCCAAGGACATATAGAAAAATACTACTAAGTAAAAGATAGAGAAGACTTGGATGGGAAACTTAGATGAGAACGGGGGAGGGGGGGAAGCATAGGGGAGGGTAAGGGGTAACCTATATAAATAATATTTATCAAATTGCATATATGAAAATTGTCACAATGAAAACCATGTCAAAATGAATCACGTTATGATGTACATTAAAATTTTCTAATAAAAAAGCTGGAATTTATGAAGAAAAATGTAGTATCAGAATTGGAGGCAGAGTCATTAACAACCTGCGTTATGCAGATAACACAACTGTGCTTGCTGAAGATGAAGAGGATTTGAAACATTTGCTGATGAAGATCAAAGAACACAGCCTTCAGTATGTATTGCACCTCAACATCAAGGAAACAAAAATCCTTATAACTGGGTCAGTAAGCAACTTCTTGATAAATGGAGAAAAGATTGAGGCTGTCCAAGATTTTGTTTTACTTGGTTCTACAATCAATACCTGTGAAAGCAGCAGTTAAGAAATTAAAAGATGCCTTGCACTGGGAAAAAGCTGTTGCAAAAGATCTGTTTATAAAGTGTTAAAAAGTGAAGATGTCGCATTGAAGATGAAGGTGTGCTTGACTCATGCCATAATATTTTCCGTCATATCGTATGCTTATAAAAGCTAGATGTTGAATAAGGGAGTTGGGAGAAGAATTGATGCTTTTGAATTATGGTGCTGGAGACAAATGTTGAACATGCCATGGACTGCCAAAAGAACCAACAGATCTGTCCTAGAAGAAGTACAACCAGAGTGTTCCTTGGAAACAAGAATGGCTAGACTGAATTTTACATATTTTGGACATGTTAACAGGGACCCATCTCTGGAGAAAGACATCATATTGGGAGAGTGGCTGGTCAATGAAAAAAGGAAGAGCCTCATCTAGATGGATTGACAGGGACTGCAATAATGGGCTTAAACATAAAAATCATTGTGTGCCTGGCACAGAATCAGGAAGTATTTCGTTCTGTTGTACGTAGGGTCACTATGAGTCAGACCTGACTCGACAGCACCTAAAAACAACTCCAACAATGAAAGGTCTGCTGTTATTCTGACAAGTTTGCCTTTGTAAGTAACATGGTGCTTCTCTCTTGCAACTTTTAGTATTCTTTCTCTGTTGTGTACTGTTGGCATTCTAACTATAATGTGGAGTTAAGTATTCTTTTCTGGTCGTGTCTATTTGGGATTCTAAATGTTTCATGTACTTGGATGTCCATTTCTTTCCCTAGATTTGAATAATTTTCTATGATAATTCCACTGAATTTTCTATGCCTTCAGTCTGTATCTCAGTTCATTCTCTGACACCACAGATTCATGGATTCGGCCTCTTAATCATGTCTCTGAGGTTTTGGATATTGTGGTCATGATTGCTTTTCTTTCTTTTTTCCTTGCTTGCTATCTGAATGTAGTAATTTTTCAACCCTGTCTTTAATCCAAATATTCTTTCCTTTGCCTGGTCTAGTCTGTTGGTGATACTTTTCATTGAGTGTTTAATTTGATTTATTGAGCTTTTCATTTCCAAGACTTACATTTGGACTTTATAGATTTTTCCAGAATCTCTATCCCTTTGCTGAATTTCTAATCCAAGTAGTTTAATTTCTTATCCAGGTCTTGAATTGACTTCCTTACTTCATTCTTCTGTTTATTTGAATCTTCTTTGAGGTCATTGATCATTTCTAAAACCAGACTTTTGAATAATTTGTCATTTCAGCCATTTCAATATCATTGGATTTAGTTATTGACGAGTTGTGAAGTTTTGGTGGAGCTGTCACCTTGCTTTTATAGACTTATTCTGTTCATAAATTGCAACTTTTTTTGTGGTACTGGGGGATGAACCCAGGGTCTCGCACTTGCATGCTTTGCAAGTGCTGGACCATTGAGCTGCACCCCCAGCCCATTTTTCTACTTTTTGAGATAAGGTCTCGCTAAGTTACACAGACTGCCTCCGGTGGAGAATTGGCAATCCTCCTGCCTCCACCTCATAAACTGCAACTTTCACACCTGTCAGGTTGGATATCTCTTCTATTTTTATTCAGGGGTCCCCTTAGTGAGCAGCCCTCTCTTGTTATTGTTAGGTGACATCGAGTTGGTGTCCAACTCATAGCGACCTTATTTATAATAGGCAAAACACTATTGTCAGTGCTTCTCTGCTATTCATGGGGTTTTCAATGGCTGATTGTTTTTTGGGATGGGTTGCCAGGTCCTTCTCCCAAACCTAAAGCACCTAGAGTTCCAAGGCATTCTCCCATCAAGTACTACCCAGGCCTGACCCTGCTTAGCTTCTGAGATCTGATAGGATTGGAAGCCACAGTGGTACAGCTGCAGCCTTCTCCAGAGGGCTCAATCTCCAATACTACTCACACAGGAGAAAACAGTCACAATAGGAAGACAGTGTATATTCTCCATTTGCTACATTCAGTATTGTACATGGGATTTTTGCATTAGCTTGTTAAAATCTGGTGTTTAGACTTCTAAAATCTCTCTCTCTCTCTCTCTCTCTCTCTCTCTCTCTCTCTCACACACACACACACACACACACACATACACTCTGTGTGTGTGTGTGTGTGTGTGTGTGTATGTGTGTGTGTCTTTCTCTCCCCTCCCCTCCATCTCTTTTGCTTTGTGGTGCTCAGAATCAAATCCACAGCCTTGCCATGCTAGGCAAGCACTCTACCACTGAGTTATATCTCCAGATGTTTTGTTGTTGTTGTTGTTGTTAGGTGCCGTCGAGTCGGTATCCGACTCATAGCGACCCTCATAGGGTTTTCAATGGCTGACTATTTCCAGATGTTTAGACTTCTATATTTTCTTTACCCTTAGTAGGTTTTTTTTTAAATTTCACCTGTTTCTGAATGTGTTAAAATTTTCTGCTATAATCAGGATTTGTCAATTTATGCTTAATGCGGTTGAGACTACATCAAGTCCAAAATTATACATTCCTCGGATATTCTTTACATCATTAATCATTACCACTTTCCTTCTCACCCAGGTGTGGTGGCGTACATCTGTAATCCCAGCACTGTGGAGGCTGAGGCAGGAGGATCACAAGTCCAGCCTGGACTACCAAGTGAGCTCCAGGCCAGCCTGGACTACACAGCAAGACCTTGTCTCAGAAAAAAGAAAATTTCCTTAAAGTTTATTTTGTTTAGTATTAACATTGCTAGCCCAGCTCTCTTCTGGTCAGCATCGCCTTTTTACTGCATGCCTCTTTGCATCCACTTACTCTAACTAGGTCTTCAAATTCATGAAAAATTGCATTCAGGTTCGGGTGTGGGTTCAATATGTTAAAATTTAGAGTGCAGATTTGGTTCAGGTTTCAATTTAAAATTTTAATCCTACATGTACAGAGATGCATAAATTTTTTCCTATGTTTTTTCTTCCATTTTAAAATAGCAAGTGATTAAAAACACATTCAAAGATGAACTTGAATCCAATTTTTCACTGGGTTTGTAGTCAGGTTCAGGTTCAGAAAAAAAATGTTTTAAATACTTGAACCAGAACAGGCTCGGTGCTTGGGTTCGGGCACAGTCTGAAGCCCTGTTATCTAGTTATCTTCTACACACAGAATTTAAGTCTGAACCCGAACCACACTCACACTCTCTAAATTTTAACATATTGAACGCACACCCTAATTGGAACCCAAGTTTTTGCAGGTTTGAAGCCTTGACTATAACCAAGACCCATCTCCTTCTTTTCAATGTCTCTCCTTCTCTCACTCTTTGCAGTGTTGGATGATTGAACCCAGGATCTGGCACATGGTAGGCAAGTGCTTTACCACTGAGCGGCACTCCAAGCCCCTTTTTAATGTTTCTTATTTTGAGGCAGGGTCTCTCTAAGTCGTGCAGGCTGTCTCTGACCTCAAACTTGTGACCCTCCTGCCCCAGCCTCACAGCTAGCTGGGATTAGAGGTGTATACCATGGTGCTTAGTTAGATATGTCTCATAAATAATGTTTGTAGTTGAATTTTTAAAACCAGTCTGAAAATCCTTTAATGTGTGAATTTTGCTTGTTCACATATATTGTAACTATTATTTTATTTTGAATTATTCATAGCTTCTTATTTTGTGTCTGTGTGAATCTTTTAATTATGCCTTTCTTTGTTCCTTATCTTTCCTGCTTCCCGTTGAATGAATCATTTTCTCAATTTCTTCTATTGGTTTAAAAGTTATATATTCTATTTATATGGGAGAAGGACATGGCAATCCACTCCTGAGACAATCCCAAAACAATCAGCCATTGAAAACCCTGTAAGCCATTGAAAACCCGTTATGAGTCGGATACGACTCTATGGCACCTAACAACAACAATTCTGTTTATATTACGTAAGCAGTTATAATCAAATAGTAGTAAACTTTCACACAAATAATAGGCACAACGAAGTCAAATGTTAATAATATTTCTAACATGTGCCGTAATAATGTAAGGACTAAGACATTTAATTTGTGTGTCATCGCTATCATCTATGTTTTTATTGTTTAGCATTTAGTGTAACCTTAATGTTGACTCTCCCATTAGCTAGCAAGTTATGTTTAACAGCTAAGACTTGCCATAATTTATCAAACCTAAGTTGTCATCAATTGTAAGAAACACTATTATTTTATGTAGCTTTACGAGAAAAAAAAAAGGTGACGTCAGCAAAAATGGCAGAACAAGGATGCCTGAACATTTCTTCCTCCATAAAAGCAATGAAACTAGCAAAACTTGTCAGAAACAACTTCTTCAGAACTCTAGAAATTAAACAAAGGCTTGCAGCAACCCAGGGAGTGTTTATTTAAATAGGAAAAAAAAAATCCAATAGCTGAATCTCAGTAGGAAGAGCAAGCTTTATGGGATTTTAACTTTTCCTACTTCCATCTGCCCCTCCCCTGCAAGGCAGTAGCCCTTTCGCTGCAATTACAGTGAAAACCAAGAGCCTGGGATCCATTAGAAGGGGAAGAATGGCTTAGAGCCTCTCCAAAGCCCAATACCCACAGAACAGTCCTTATTTGACCTGCTCAGTGCTTCCAATGAAGATCCCACGTACAAAGCTGTGTTTATTTGATATGACTCCAAGCCCACCCAGTTCAAATAACCTGTCTCCAGAGTCTTGTGTCAAAAAGAATTAGAGGCAATTGTTGAGCGTTGGGTGCCTGAGGCTGCAATAACAGTCAAGGCAAGCAGGAAGCTGACCAACAGAGCTGAAAAGGAAAATATGGGGGATGGAGTGACTATAGCGGGGCTGTCATATCCCAGAAAACCAAGAAGGCCACAGACATGTGTGGGGCTGTGCATGTGCTCAAGGACGACGCAAGGAGGACCTAGGCTCTCACCTCTGGCTAACCTTGAGGCTCTGTGCAAATAGGAAGTAAAGGTAAAATGGAACTGTAGACTGCCGGTCTGAACATTGAAGGCACACACACACACACACACACACACACACACACACACACACAGAGTCCCTCTAAGACTCGGAGGCTTAATGGTTCCAGGCATCTAAGGAAATTTTTGTCCAATTATTAGCTGACCACCAAGCCAACCAAGCAGAGACTTCAATGGCCACACATGACAAAGAATATAAACTTCACAGAATTAGCTCAGAAAACTCACTAAACAGGCAACAAAAAAAACTATCACAACAATAAACCTGGGAGGAGGAGAAGGAGGACTGGATTTCCAGAGTTGCCACATTTAATTATTTGAAATGTCCATGTCTTAACTCAAAGTTGAGACATGCAAAGAAACAAGAAAATATGGCTCACAAACAGGAAAAACAAACAAACAAAAAAAAGCAGTCAATTGAAACCGCTTTTATGAAAACCCAGATGCTGGATTTATGAGAAAAAGACTTTAAGTCTGCTATTTCAAGTATGTCCAAGAACTAAAAGAAAACTATAAAGAGTTTTTATGGTGTCCTTCCTTCTTTCCTTCCTTCCTTCTTTCCTTCCTTCCTTCTATCCTTCCTTCCTTCCATCCTTCTTTACTTCCTTCCTTCTTTCTTTTATTCCTTCCTTCCTTCCTTCTTCCATTCTGTCAAATAGCGAATATCAATAAAGAGATAGAAGTTATAGGAAATAACCAAATAAAAATTATGGAGTTAAAAAAGTAAATAACTGAAGTGAAAAACTCGCCGGAGAGGCTCAACAGCAGATCTGAACAAGTGGAAGAAAGAATAAACAAACTTGCAGATATGTCAACTGAGATTCTCTAGTATGAGAAATAGAATGAAAATAAAGTGAAGAAAATAAGAATTTCAGAGACCTCTGAGACATCATTAAGTGTATACCGACATATGTACCATGGGCATTCCAGAAGAAGAAGAGAAAGGGACAGAAAGAATATTTGAAGAAATAATTGCCCAAAACTTCCCAAATTTGACTGAAAACATTAATCTATACATCCAAGAAACTCAATGAGCTCCAAATTGAATAAAATCAAAGTGATCTGCCCCAAGGCACATCATAAACTGTTGAAATACAATGACAAAGAAAGACTCTTGAAAGCATCAAAAGTGACTCATCACACACAAAGAATCCTCAATAAGATATAGCTGATTTCTTGTCAGAAACCACAGAGGAGCAGAGCATCATGGCACATGTCTTTAATCCCAGTGCCTTGGGAGGCTGAGGCAGGAGGATCACAAATTCAAGGTGAGAGGCAACTTGCATAACTTAATAAGACCCTGTCTCAAAATAAAAAGCAATAAATGGGCTGGGAGTAGAGCACTTGCAAAATATGTCTGAGGCCCTGGGTTCAACCTCTGAGTACCATAAAAACAAAAAGAAATAAACAAAGGAAGGAAGGAGGGAAGGAAGGGAGGGAGGAAGAAAAAAAGGAATGAAGGAAAGAGAAAGGAAGACACCATGGAGGTTAGACAGCAATAAGATCCGATGAAAAGATTGAAATGAAAGGATAGTGTTTACAGTAATTCCAATTCATATGAAGAAATAATGATAACAACACAGGTAAATATCAAAAAGAGTATAAATGTATTTTTGTTCATAACTTTTTGTCCTGAATGATTTAAAAGACAACCGAATAAACCAATAATTATAAATCTATGGTGACAGACACTTAATGTATAAATCTGCAATTTTTTATGACGGTAATATCACAAAGAAGGTGGTGATGGAGCTGTGCAGGATGATAATTGTATATTATTGTAATTAAATTAGTGGTAAAATGAACTAGGTTATTATAAATGTTAATTCTAATCCCTACGGCAACCACAAAAAACAAAAAAATAAATAAGTAAAAGAAATCACAAAGGAATGAAAATAGTACGCTAGGAAAATATATTTAACATAAAAGCAGGAAAAGAAAAACAAAAATCCATAAGATATACAGGAAACAAATAGCAGTGTTGCAGATGTACTACCTTACCAAAACTATATTAAATGGAAGTAGATTGAACATTCCAAACAAAAAGCAGAGACTGGGAGAATGGGTTAAAAAACCACATGCTCCAACTCTATACTATCTACAAGAGACAAACTTTAGATTCAAACATACAAATAAATTGAAAGTAAAGGGATGGGAAAAGATATGCTAGACAGACGACAAACGAAAGAGACCTGGAGAGATCCAGGTGTGGTGGTCCAAACCTGTATTCCCACACTCAGAAGCCTGAGGCTGGAGGATCCTGAATCCAAGGCAGCCTGCGTTACATAATGAGACCCAGCCTGAAAAAAACAAACAAACTGGAATAGCTATTCTAACATTAAACAAAACAGCCTTTGAGACAAAACTGTGACTAAGGACAAAGAAGGCTATTTTATAATAATGAAAGGGAAAATACTTTAAGGAGATTTAATAATTATATGCCTGCCGCTGTAGCCCTGTGGCATCGGATCCCGTCAGATCTCGGAAGCTAAGCAGGGTCGGGCCTGGTTAGTACCTGGATGGGAGACCGCCTGGGAACACCTTGTGCTGTAGGCTTGGGAGAAGGACCTGGCAACTCCCTCCCAAAAATCAATCTGCCATTGAAAACCCTATGCACAGCAGAAAAGCACTGACAATAGTGTTTCCCCTGTTGTACAGAGGGTTGCTATGAGTCGGATACCGACTCAACGGCACCTAACAACAACAACAACAATAATAATTATATATGTGTATGAACCTAATTACAGAATCCCAAAATAATGGAGCAAAACCTGACAGAATTGAAAGGCAACCTAAAAATCATAATTGGAAACTTTAGTACTCAATTTCAGTAATGACTAAAACACCTACACAGAAGATCAACAAAGACATAGAACACTTGAAAATGCTATATAAGAAGCCTGAGGCTACAGCTCAGTGTAGAGCACTTGCCTAATATGTGCAAGGTTCTGGGCTCAATCCCCAGTGCTACAAAAGTAAAATAAAATAAAATAAAGTAAAATAAAATATCAATGAAAAAACTTTAAATGCTATATAACAATTAGACCTAGCAGACATCAGTAGCCTGCATCCAAGAATAGCAGAGTGTGCTTTCTTGTCAAGTGTACATGGAGCATTCTTCAGGGTAGAACATTTGTTAGGCCAGCAAAAAAGCATCAACAAATTAAAAATACTGGAATCTAAGTATCTTCCCCGACCACAATTGAATGAAATTAGAAATCAATAACCGAAGGAAATTTGGGGATTAACAAATATGCAGAAATTCAAAAATACATTCCTGAATAACAAATGGATGATAAAAGAAATCATAAGGAAAATTAGAAAGTCCTTGGAGATGAATAAAAATGTAAATACAACAAGCTTAGGTAAAAGCAGTGCTAAAAAGAAAATTCAGAGCTGTCAATGCCTATATTAAAAAAGAAAAGCCTCCAGTCAATAACCTCCCACGTTAAGATACTAGAAAAAAAAGACAAACTAAGCCATAAGATGCAGAAGAAAAAAATAAATATTAAGGTAGAAATAAATTCAATAGAGAACAGAAGAATGACAGAGAAAATGCAACAGAATCAAAAATTGGTTCTTTGAAAAGATCAACAAAATTGGCAAACGTTTAGCAAGACTGACCAGAGAGAGGAGAGACAGAGAGAGAAGAAGAAGGAGAGAGAGAGAGAGAGAGAGAGAGAGAGAGAGAAACTCAAATCACTAGATTCAGAAATGAAAGAGGAAAGAGGAAAGTATTCCACTGACTTTTCAGAAATAAAAAGGACTATAAGGGAATTGTTGTTATTGTTGTTAGCTGGCATTGAGTTGAGTCTGACTCATAGTAAAACTATGTACAACAGAACGAAACACTTCCCAACACTGTGCCATTCCCAGCACTATTGTCGGTGCTTCTCTGCTATTCCTACAGTTTTTAATGACAGATTATTTTGGGAGTGGCTTGCCAGGTCCTTCTCCCTAGCTTGCAGCACCTGGTATTCCCAGGTGGTCTCCCATGCAAGGACCAGGCCAACCCTGTTTAGCTTCCAGGATCAGGCCAGATCAGATGGAAGGGTGCTATGACTGCAGACATAAGGGAATAGTATGAACAAATTAAATAACCTATATGAAATGGGGGCTGGGATTTAGCTCAGTTGGTAGAGCGCTGCGCTGCAGTCTCTGAGGTCCCGAGTTCGATTCCCAGCACGCAAAAATGGGAGAAGGACCTGGCAATCCACTCCCAAGGCAATCCCGAAACAGTCTGCCATTGAAAACCCTATGAGGGTCGCTATGAGTCGGATACGGACTCGATGGCACCTAACAACAACAACAACAACAACAATATGAAATGGATCCCCCACACGTCTGTCAGTTTGCCGCACTGTGGGGGTTTGTGTGTTGCAATGAGGCTGAGAGCTCTGCCACTGTAACCTCGGACATGAGCAAGGTTACCCATGGTGGACAGGTTTTCAGCTGAGCTTCCAGACTAAGACAGACTAGGGAGTAGGACCTGGCGAGCCACTCCCGAAACAACTAACCATTGAAAACCCTATGGATAGCAAAGAAACACTGTCAGATATAGTGCCTGAAAATGAGGCCCCCAGGTTGGAAGGCACTCAAAAGACTACTGGGGAAGAGTTGCCTCCTCCAAGTAGAGTCTACCG
>VMDO01009782.1:0-36083 GCA_007922755.1 Pedetes capensis
GGGGGAAGCAAATTAAAAGTGATAGTAAGAAAATAATGAAGATAATCTTAGAAATCTAATTGAGTAGAAGATCAATAAAATTCATAAATCTATAGCTAAACTGTCTAATTAAGAGAGAGAAAGAACACAAATTACCAACATTGGGATGAAAGAAGAGAAATAAGTAGAGACACTACAGACACTAGAGAAAAAATAAGGAGTGTTGCTTCTGGCAACAGTGGAGCACATCCTATTGGACCAAGCCTGTATAAGTAAAAACTGCAGGCGCTGGACCAAGTAAAAAACAACTACCTGAAAACACTGGAAAACACCTTAAAAAGGCAGATATTGGAGAAAAGTTGGGGTTTATAAGAAAGAAATGGGACTCACTGAGTTTTCCTTTGTTGTTGCTATTGTTTTGTTTTTGCTTTTGTTTTTGTTTTTGTGGAAGTGTTTGTTTGTTTTTATTTTTTGCTTTGTTTGTTTTTTCCCTTAAGGAAAATCCCTAGTTGTTACCCTCAATCTCACAGGCTTGAAAAACCAGAAGACAGAATTGGGACAACTAGAGAATCTAGAAAGTGAAGGGAAACCCAAGACAGGAAATCCCAAAGAAAATAAATCAGAAAAAATGAAATTCTGTGTATAAGCTGCCTGTATTTCTGGCTGACACCTGAGACATAATAGGCCAAGCAGATATTTAAGCCACTTAAGACACAAAAACAGAACAGAGGTATCAGCAAGTACCCACCAAAGGTGAGAATTACACAATGGAAAAGAGGAATAAGCCTATCATTAGTAGTGGAGCCTTCAACTCTCCTTTCTTGGCAAGTAGTAGGAACACTTGATAAAAATTTAGTAAAGACATAAAAGATCTGAGTAGCATTATCACCACCTTGCTCTAATTATACCTTATATAATGCTGCACTCAACAACTGTAGAATATATATTTTTTCAAATGTATGTTATCTGCTCACCAAAATAGACTGACTATATGCCATGGTATGAAGCAAGTCTCAATAAACTTTAAAAGACTAAAATCATGCGGAGTACATTCTCCAACAATAATGTGATTAAATTAGCAATAAATGAGAGAACTGGGTATGGTGGCATATGCCTGCAATCCCAGCACTGGGGAGGGTGAGGCAAGAGGATCAATAGGAGGTGAAGGTCAACCTGGTCTACATAGCACGTGTCAGACCAGCCTGGGCTACCCAGTGAGACCCTGTCTATAAATTAATTAGTTGATTAATTAATTAAGAGATTCATGAAAAACTTGGGTAGGGGTTAATTTATAGCTTTGCATGTTTGTATTGAAAAAGAAGAAAGATATAAATCATGACCCATGTTTCTACCTTAGGAAGTTAAGAAAAGGAAAGCAAGAAAAACCAAAGAAAGTAGAAGGAAGAAAATAAAGATAAAAGCAGAAATCAATAAAATAGAAAACAAACTTATAAAGCTGAATGTTGGATTTTTGAAATATCAACAAAACCCATGAACTACTAACTACTGATCAAGAATTACAGAAAACATGAAGGTATGGGTGATCTGGCTTCAATATTTTGATCACTACATTGATCACCAGGGTTAATTTGGCTGATCTGGTCAGCCAGGTAGGTGTCCCCTTCCTCCAAGCTTCATGCTCAGTTGAAGAAGACAACTTTTCCCAGTAGAAGAGGACCATTCTTCAGTTTAGGTTCATGAATAGTAGCACTGCCCTGTGAGGACCTCCATACAACCTTTCAGGAATTAGAGAAAATTCAAATTAACAATATCAGGAATGAACAATAAGAAGTTATCATTACGGATCCTATGAAAACATCAAAAGTTCTGAAGATGGAGTGACATTTCTAAGATGTTCTGAGTTGAGGCATGAGGCTAAACTTTTATGTTCCCACATTAATTAATCATTGGATGTCAGCTGCCCCAGGAAGGGGATCTACGGATGGATGGGATAGCACTTTACAATGGGGACAAGTCCTTAAAGAAGCTCCTAAGCCAGTAGGGTAGTAAGCTTTTCATTCCAGATTGTCTGCCACATCAGAAACCATACACATGTGAGAAGAAAAGAACAATTGGAGAGAATCTGGTAAGACCAAAGATATATCAAGTTGCTCAACAAAAGACCATGGAGATAATAAATTAGGAGAAGCTGCCTGGAAGATATCCTAAAATGACAAGTAGAATTCAGACATTGGGTTGTTGTTGTCAGGTGCCACTGAATTGAGTCAACTCATAGCAACCCTATATACAATAGAACAAAACACACCCTGATACTGTGCCATGCCTGCCACTCTGTAAGTGCTTCTCTGATATTCATAGGGTCTTCAGTGGCAGATTGTTTTGGGATTATTTTGAGAGTGTGTTGTCAGGTCCTTCTCCCATTTTTGGAGAGGTAGGGATTGAACCCAGGGCATAGGGAGGAAAGAGCACTTCTAGCTGAGGGAACACTGTGAGACAAATCACAGAGTTATGAAGAGGAGCCACTAGCTGCTAGACTCATTTAAACTTTATGTGGATGCGCTAGTATGCAGTATTTTTAAAACTTTTTATTTTGGAATAATGATAGATTCACAGGAAGCTTTAAAAAGTACGAAGTGGTCTTGTATACCCTTTGCCCAGTATTCTCCAGTGGTAGCATCTTGAATAACTATAGTAAAATACCAAAACAGGAAATTGATATTGAAACAATCCATAGAACTTATTCAGATTTTACCAGCTTTATACATGTGTGTGCACATGTGTGTGTTTGTAGGCAATTCTATCACTTGTTTAGACTCATGTTACCATCGTTCCAGTCAAAATACAGAATTGCTTCATTGCAAAGAACCTGGTATTACCCTTTTATTGCCACAGTCACATCGTACCTTTCCTGCCTTTAATACACTCTGTAACCTCTGGAAACCAATAATCTGTTTTCCATTTCTATAATGTTATGGCAAGTGTACTGTCTTTTTAGTTAAATTACAACTTTCATCATAGCCAATATTACTTTATGAGAAACTTACTAGCATATTCACTTTGGGCGTTTTTTGTTTTTGTTTTTTGTTTTTGTTTTTGTTTTGTTTTGTTTTGTTTTTTTGTCAGATCTTTGGAACCCAGGCCTTCAGCCATACCTCTGCGGCTTCTGATTCCGTCAGATCTTGGAAGCTAAGCAGGGTCGGGCCTTGTTAGTGCTTGTCTGTGAGACTGCCTGAGAATACCAGGTGCTGTAGGTATGGGAGACGGACCCAGCAACCCACTCCCAAAAACCAATCAGCCATTGAAAACCCTATGGACAGCAGAGAAGCACTAAGAATACTGTTTTGCCTATTGTATGTAGGGTCCCTCTCAGTTGGACACCTCAACAGCACCTAACAAGAACAGTATGGAACCCAGGGCCTCATGCATGCTATGCAACAGTTCTACCACTAAGCTGCATCTCTAGCCCTGTTTTAATTTTGCTTTGAGACAGGGTCTTGCTAAGTTGTACAGGATGCTTCTGGCCTCAAACATATGATCCTCCTGCTTCTGTCTCCAAAATCACTGGTATTGCAGGCATGTGGACAGCACCTGGCTTTTCAGACTTTTAAAGTGCTTTCATTTAGTAGTCAGATTCTCCAAGATACTTTATATGAATATTTGTAAACCTACTCTCTTTAAATTTCTGTTGTCCCTGTGATCCCACTGACTCAGAAAGTAAAAGCAGGAGGATCACAAGTTTGAGGCCAAAGGCAGCCTGTGTAACGTAGGAAGACCCTGTCTCAACGTTAAAAAAAAGAAGGGGAGTGCGGGTAATGGGGTAGGCATGCAGCTCAGTGGTAGAGCACTTATAAAAGTATGAGCAAGGCCCTGGATTCAATCCCCCACTATCAGGGGAAAACTGTTTTCTATTCTCCAGTTATTCTCTTTTACTTTAAAAAATGACTGTGTCAAACTCTGACCATCAGGTGTGAGTGGTTTGACCTACTTTTGAAATCTTTGCTTTAAAAACTTAACTGTTGGGCCAGGCATGGTGATACAGGCCTGTAATCCCAGTTACTTGGGAGGTGGAGGAGGGAGGATAGCAAACTGGAGGCCAGAGGCGGCCTGTATAATTTAGAGAGATTCTGAATCAAGGTAAAAATTAAAAAGGAGGCTTGGAGTATAGTTCAGTGGTAGAACACTTGCAAAGTATGTGTGAGGTTCTGGGTTCAGCCCCTTGTTGTTATTGTTAGGTGCCATGGAGTCAGTGTCTGACTCTTAGTGACCTTACGTGCCATAGAGAAAACAGTATTGTTAGTGCTTCTCTGTTATTCATAGGATTCTCAATGGCTGATTGCTTTTTGGGGGGGGGGCGAGTGGGTTTCTGGGTCCTTCTCCCAAGCCTACAGCACCTGGAGTTCCCAGGTGATCCTGGGAGAAGGACTTGGTAGCCCACTCCAGAAACAATTAGCCATTGAAAACATTATGAGCCCCAATAAATCATTCCTACCATAAGTTTTTTCCTGTCAGGTATTTTGCCACAGTGATGCACAAGCTGATTAATACATTCCTAACACAAAGAGATGATAGATATTTGAGGTGATGGATATGCTCAGTTCTCTGTATACACATTGTATACAGCTTTCTGTCCTCTGATAATAAATACAATGTATATATTGTACACATGTGTTGAAATATCATACTCTACCCCATGAATATATAAGATTGTTGTTGTTTTTGTTAGGTGCCCTCCAGTCGAGTCCAACTCATAGCAACCCTCATAGGGTTTTCAATGGCTGACTGTTTCAAGATTGCCTTGGGAGTGGGTTGCCACATCCTTCTCCCATTTTGTGGTTCTGGGAATTGAACTCGGGACCTCAGAGACTGCAGAGCAGTGTTGTACCAACTGAGCTAAATCCCAGCCCATATATAGGATAATTATGTGTCAAAATTTTTTTAAAGCTGGGCTCCGTGATGCACCTCTGTAATCTCAGCAACTCCTTGTGGGGAGGAGATGGAGGCAAGAGGACCGAGAATTCGAGGCCTGAGAGAGCCTGTACAAGTTAGTGAGAGCTTGACTCAAAATAAATATTTAAAAATGGGCTGGGGGTGCAGCCCAGTGATAGAACACTTGTAAAGTATGTGCAAGGCCCTATATTCAATCCCCAAGTACTGCACAAACAAAAAGGTTTTTTAATTTTTTAATTAATTAATTAATTTATTTTTTAAAGCTGAGTACTATGGCAGACACCTGCAATCACAGCAATTCAAGAGACAGAGGCAGGAGAATGGTGACTTGGTTGTTGTATACTCTCACTATTGGTAGAAAGCTCATGCTGAAAAACTGAGGCATTCAGTGAGTGCATATGATCAGATTTCACCACCAAGTTCTCAGCCTGTTAAAGAGAATCCCTTTTTGTCAACTAAATGAAGCATCCAATCATGTCTTATGACTCCTTTCAAGATGAACTTGAAGGTTATAATAACAAATGCTGGCGAGGTTGTGGAGAAAAGGGAACACTCTTACATTGCTGGTGGAGCTGTAAATTGGTCCAACCACTGTGGGAATCAATATGGAAGTATCTTTAAAAACTAAAAATTGGTCTACTGTATGACCCAACTATAACACTATTGGGAATTTACCCAAAGGGAGATGTGTCATCATGCCACAGAGACACCTGCATCTCATGTTCAATGCAGCACTTTTCACAATAGCAAGGATATGGAATCAACCAAAGTGCCCATCAACAGAAGAATGGATAAAAAAAACTATGATACATATACACAATGGAATACTACTCAGCAATCAAAAAAATGAGATAATGCCATTTGCAGCAAAATGGATGGAATTGGAGAAAATTATTTTAAGTAAATGAACACAAGATCAGAAAGAGAAATGCCACATGTTCTCACTCATATGTGGGAGCTGAATCAAAATTATAAGAAGGAAAAAGTCCTAAGCAGAGGTCGGAACATAAAAAAAAAAAAAAAAAAAGCTAAGAATGGTATTAGTGTAGATGGTCTAGAAAATTCATGTAATAATTCTGACAATGTAAAAAAAAAAGTTCACTACAGAAAAAGTTTCTATCTTAAACAGAACTGGAACCCAAGGATATATAGAAAAATATTACCATAAAAAGACAAGCAATTGGAAGAGAAGTCTTTGGTGGGGAGGTGGGATGGGGGCAGAAGCACACAAGAGGCTAAGGGGGAACTTATATGAATAATGTACAACAAGATGCACATATGGAAATGTCACAATGAAAAGCATGTCAGAATGAATCACATTAAGGTGTACATTAAAAATTTCTAATAATAATTTTAAAAAGTACAGAAAGTCACAGGCTAGAGCCAAAGACTTGTTTCAGAAACATGAGAGAGGACTATTTGGAAACCTGTGGGTAGAGAGGAGAGAAGGTATAGAATATTTGATCAAAGACTCCATCTGGAACCATCCATACCTACCCAAGATCATACAATACTTCAGAAATAGTTGAAAACCAGTTCCCTCAGTGGTTATCAGATCATGGCAGCAAGCTGAAACTAGACTCTGAGCTACTGTCAGCTTACCAGGGACTGTTTCTCAAGAAAAACAGTGCTCCTGAACCTTAGTCAGTAAGAACATAATTGTAATTCATACAGTGTAGAATGTGGAGTTCACAGGCACCTCTCTTGAGAACACAGCACTAGAGCCCTTCAAACCAGTCATAAAAAGAGAAATCAGAAGAGGAAAAGGCTCCCAGAGGAAGGCAGAAAAAAAGTAAAGCTGCCCAAGCATGAGAGGAAAAGAAGTTCTAAGGGAAACAGATTTAGAAAAACATAAGAGAATCCAAAGAATGAAAACAAAGGAGGAAGTAGGAACTGTACAAGTCAGTGCAGAGAAGCTTAAGAATCGAAAGGAGGGGAAAAAAGCCAAGATATTGCCTCTATGAAAGAGGACAATAAGTACAGGAAAGAGAAAAGAGAACAAGGCAAAGAAAAGACAGAGAAGGAAATGCTTTGGGATCAAATCATCCTTGGATGTTGGAGCTCTTTATTTGGTTCTCCTTAAGTTAAATTGAGAAAATAGTAGAGCTCAGACTTATGATGTTCACATTCATACCACTTTTCTTAGGTGAATAGATGTTTTAACTTCTAATAAAGGCCAAGGAAATGAGAAGTACTTAGTATGTTTGCTCTCCAATATGGCAGTTACTTTTTCTCATTTTCTAAAACATTATTAAGGTTTTTTTTTTTTCCATGTAATGTAATTTCCCTTTATGAGTGTGGCTCTGCTTTTGGTCATCAAATCACTATGATGATGGAATTATTTCTTCTTAGGAGATCATTTATTATAAATTAGAGGACTAATAGAGGTTGTAGAAACTATTTCTTGGTTGGGCTTCTTTTAGTCGGATATTTTTATGTCCATTTGTTTTCTCCGTGAAGCAATTCAGATTGTTTTCTTTTGTTAGATCTAACTCACAGTGTATTTTCTAGGTTGGGAAGTGAACAAGGAAATGGATTATAATAATAAGCTTATCTTTCATATGGTTTTAAAGGCTGCAAAAAGTTTTCATTCAAGTCAGTTCATATTCTGGAAATGTTTTTAATAAAGTGTCCTAATATTTTAAAAATTAGTACCTTGTATCATATGGATGCCTGCAGCCATAGCCCTGTGGCATCCGATCCCATCAGATCTCCGAAGCTAAGCAGTGGCGGGCCTGGTTAATACCTGGATGGGAGACCGCCTGGGAACACCAGAAGTTGTAGGCTTGGGAGAAGGACCTGGCAACCCCCTCCCAAAAATCAATCTGCCATTGAAAATCCTATGCACAGCAGAGAAGCACTGACAATAGTGTTTCCCCTGTTGTACAGAGGGTCACTATGAGTCGGATACTGACTCGACGGCACCTAACAACAACAATCATATGGATAGCTCATTGAATGAACTTTCAAACTCCTATCTAATTCTAAAACTACCACAATGACACAGAGAGACCCTCTTATTCATATAACCTAAAAGTAGACTATTGCTTAACTAAGAGTCAAAATGCAGAGTTACTAAACAAATGATATACACATCTCGCGTTTTAATTTAAGAAAACATGCATTTGTCAATCTTTTCAATAGGTTTAAGGCATTTATTTGACTATGTAATTGATGATCAGTTATATATCATCTTTCATGCATAAACCACACCAGACATCATCAAAAATTTCTAGTTTCTATTTATTTAAAAGAGAACTTTAAGCAGGGTGTGGTGGTGCATACCTGTAATCTCAGCCACTCAGGAGGCTGAGACAGGAGGATCGGGACTATGAGGCCAAAGGCAGCCCACATAACTTGGTGAGACCCTTTCTCAAGACAAAAAATTAAAAAAGGGCTGGGGGTGCAGCCCAGTGGTAGAGCATTTACAAAGTATGCTTGAGGCACTAATTTCAGTCTCCCAGTATTGCAAAGAAAGAAAGAGAAGAAAGAAAGAAAAAAAGAAAGAAAGAGAAAAAAAGAAAGAAAAGAACTACATTAAGTTACTGTACTTTCAGAGTAGATTGAATGCAGACCTCTACATTTTTTCTCCTAATAGTTTATAATTTCTTGCCCACATCTAACCCAACAGCATTTTTTTCAATAACCCATTTCTATCAAGTCTTTCAAAACACTCAACTTAATTTTTTTAGCAATAGTTTCTTTTTGCATTAGTCCATGGGTTTATACCCATACTTAAGTTACATAATTAAAATGAAAAATATAACTGGAATTGGCATACATAGACTATATTAGCTTTGTAGGGCTGCCATAACAAAGTGGCACAAATTATTAACTTAGAACGACAAAAATTTGTTGTCTCACAGTTCTGGAGGCTAGAAGTCTGAAATCAAGGTGTTGATCAACTGTGTCACTCTCCCACTAAAGACAGTAAGGGAAGGCTTTATCTTTGTCTCTTCTTGGCTTCAGATAGTTTGCTAACAATCTTTGGCTTTCCTTGGCTTAAGATGCTTCATGCCAATTCTCCATCTTCACCTGGGAATCTTCTCCGTATGTGGTTCTCTGAGTCCAAATTTCCCCTTTTCATAAGAACAACAGTCATATTGGACAAAGGCCCACCCTAATGACCTTCTAACTTGACTGTAAAAACCTTCTCTCTGAATACCATGTTATGAAGTACATATCTTTTGAGAGGACATTATTCAACCAATAACCTACTACATGGATTCCTGTGTTTATTGCCCAGGTGGTGAGGAAAAAAAGTCAGGGTCCCACTTGAGAGTTGTCAGCATGCTTTGCAGAGGAGAAATAAAGTATGGATCAATAAAAGCAGTCAATAAAGAAAGGCTGCTGTAGATTACAGAGAAGCTGAAGGAACTGGAGAGGTAAATGGTGACAGATAGTTGATCCATCTTTCTGGACAGGCGATTTAAATTGCAGTTTAGATTATTGCTTTCTTTTCCTAAAAGGAGGCAGATATTCCTGGGCAGTCTTCTTGGGGAAGGAAGAGTTCTTCCAAATCCTAAAGGGGACCCAGATGTATCTTTCAAGGGCACAGGGGCTTGTTTTTGTTTTTGTTTTCTGCTATAATGGCCAATATGGTGATCCCTCCCTAGCTGTGTGTTCCTCAAATTCATGATTATAGTATATACAGATATTTTTCTGATGTCCTCAAACTCTCTCACCTATGTCTTTAAATGAGGTCACATTCACACTTATTCTCTACTTTTTTCTGGCTCATCACTTCTACCTACACATGCAGGACCTTACTCAGTGGCCCCCTCCTTGGCTAGCACCTCAGAGATGTTCAAAAAATAGAACAGTGCATGTTGGATACTGACTCTCCTCCTTCTGCCTGAGATGGTTCCAAAACTATCATGTCCTCAAGATACTGCCTTCCAGAACTGTCTTTTCAATATATTTCCCACTGCCTTGTCCCAGTGATCATTGCATGAGTTCAATAAATATTTGTAGGGTGAGGGAATTCATTATGCTCTTAGGTAACAGAGGCAGTTGTTGTGACACAGACACACTAAAATAAGGCCCACTAAACATCTCACTCCCTACATTTTCCAGAATGTCCTGGAGTACCTGAGAGATGGGACTACTTCTGGTGAAAAGTTTATACAACCTTAAAATTGCACTCAGATGTCCTGAGGGGGAGGGAGGTGGAGCTGGAACCAATGTGTTTTGATCTGCTATAGAATGAATTTATCATAGGTGGGGCAAAGGCTACACTATGAACTTTTGTATTGGGAAGCAGAAGAGAAATGAAATGGAATAGTTTAAATAGAAGTTTCCCAAATCTTTAACCATACCGATCATCCCAGTGATTCTGCATTTCTGGCATAAGTAAAAGTCAGCATCTTTGAGTTAGAATTTTTTTTTATCTTGACATTTCAATGAAACAATATGAGGGGGTGGGGTAGGGGGGTGGAAATACTTCTCACTTGAAAACTTTACAGTAGAGCAAAATGAATTTGTAAACATTATGGTCTGAATATAAAATGTTCCCTAAGGCTCATGTTTGAATGATAGGTTTCCAGATGGAGGCTTTAGGAGGCAAGACCAGCTGGCAGAAGTATGTCTCTGGGGGTGGCCTTTAAGTTTTACCCAGGCTCCTGATTTCAGTCTGTGTCTGTGCTCCTGCCTGCCGCTAGGTGAATAGCTCACCACTGCCATGCTCTCTTGCTGCCTCACCTTGGCCACACCTTCTGCACCTCCAGGGACTGAGATCCTCTGAAACCGTGAGCCAAACAAATTTTCCCTCCTTTAAGTTGTTTTGTCAGGTATTTTGTCACAGAGATGCAAAAGCTAATGAATTTGCTGATTCTGTGAATGAAGGAAATTCTGAAAGGATTCTGGCTGGCAAACATAGCACCTGGAACCTAATTGAAGAGTTCCTATAATCACAATTCTGAGATGTACACATGTAGTATGGTCTGAATAGAGCCCTCCTCCCAGTTTTGGAACCTAATACCCAATGTGATAGTATTTAAAGCTGGAGCCCTTGAGGAAATGATTAAGTGATGAGGCCATGCCTGGGATTAGTACCTTTATAAAGGGAGCTGTCTTGCCTTTTGTAGGATGCAGAAGAGGGACAGCCCTTACCAGATGCCCAGTCCATGGGAATCTTAATCTTGGACTTTCCTGTCCCCCAAAGAGTAAGCAATGAATATCTCTTGTTTGTAAATCACCTAGCCTAAGGTGCTTTCGTACAGTGGCCTGAATGGGCTATGACATTGACAAACTTTTGGGAGATGACCATGTTAGACCTCTCTCTGGTAAATCTCCACTTGGGGTAAAAGCACAGTGACTTTTCCTCACTTCTCCACACTTGGCATTCCCCTCCAGCTTCCTGTTGGGGGATCCCTCTGCCCTTTCAGGCAGGCTGATGGGACTGTCTCTCTCTCTCTCTCTCTCTTTCTTTGTGCTACTGGGGGTTGAACCCAGGGCCTTGAGCCTGCATGCTTTGCAAGTGCTGGGCCACTGAGGTGAGCCCCCAGCCCATTTTTTTTTTTTTTACATTTTTACACAGGGTCTTGCTAAGTTTTGCAGACTGTCTCTGGTCTCGAACTTGCAATCCTCCTGCCTCCGCCTCCCAAGCTGCTGGGATAACAGGTGTGCACCACCATGCCTGGCCCATCTTTGACCCATAGGAAGCAAATGTATGCTGTAGACCCTCTGTGTGTGCTGGCTCTCCCCAGCATGGCAGCACCTTACCAACTGCCATGGGCCCTCCAATGCTTGTGTCATCCCAGTGGAAGGTAGGTGGCAGTCCAGGGAATTCTCCGTGAGCATTAACATGTTTGTCAGTTCCCCAAATGGAAACCTGTAGCTGTGACATGACTGAAATAGGCTGCCTGAAGCTTCCCACAAGTGGGAAAGAGAGGGATACAACATAGCAGGTCCTCTATCAACAAGCTTTTCACCAAATCTCTGTACTGATTTCTTCTTAAATCCTTGGCTCTTGCTGACTTTTTTCTTTTAAAAAAATCTTGCCATCTTAATCTAAATCTCTAATATCCTGTTACACATAGGGAGGAAAAAGCAAAGAAGATAATGAAGAAATGGAGCTGGAGACCTAATATGTTGTTGTTGTTGTTGTTCTTGTTGTTGTTAGGTGCCATTGAGTTGGTATCCAACTCATAGCGACCCTACATACAATAGGGGAAACACTACCATCAGTGCTTCTCTGCTGTTCATAGGGCTTTCAATGGCAGATTGATTTTTGGGAGTGGGTTGCTGGGTCCTTCTTCCAGAGACCTAATATACTTCCCTATTATTTAACACTATTTGAGAGGAACTTTCTGTTACTTGTCACCTAAGGCAGGCTGTTACAGTTGCCTCTGCTTATCACCAAGTCCTTCAGGTTGGGGAGGGTTACTACTGTGTACAATGGGATGTTCTTCCTCAAGAAAGAAGTCAAAACTGAACATACAATGTACTAATACATTCCTGGGCTGGGATTTAGCTCAGTTGGTAGAGCACTGCGCTGCACTCTCTGAGGTCCCAAGTTCAACTCCCAGCACCGCAAAAATGGGAGAAGGACCTGGCAACCCACTCCCAAGGCAATCCTGAAACAGTCAGCCATTGAAAACCCTATGAGGGTCGCTATGATACCCACTCTACCGCACCTAACAACAACAACACAACAATGCATTCCTAACACAACATGACAAGAAAGGGTGTGTAGGTCAGAGGTTACACCTTTAAACTCTGCTCTCAAGGTCATGTAGGGTTCCTCTCCTGGGCTTTTTCCTAAAGCTCCTCTGGGTGTGCTGGTCTGACTCAACGAATGATTATATGTGCTTCTAGCATGGCTTCTCCTAGAACCAGAATTCAGCCTCTCACTTTGAGTAATTGCCCAGTCCTCCTGTGGTTTATTTAAAGTGCTTACACAGGAAAACCCCAGAATTTGGCTTTTGAGTGAAAAGATGGCATCTATAAAGATGGTGGCAGTCTATTTTTCCAAGAAAGGATACATTAGGTATGGCCCAGGGGAAATGATGGGTAGATAGAAGAGACAGATCATAAATAATAGGCTAAATAAAAAATAAACTGCATTAAGGGTGGTAAGTGCTATGGAAAGAAATAACAAACTAAGGAAATCAGGATCAGAGCAGGTGACAATTTTGAATGGGGTGGTCAGGGTAGTTGTCAGTGAGGCACAGCATTTAAGCAAATATCAGGAAAAGTGGGAATCAACCAGGCATTCCAAAGAGGTACCAGGCAGTGTGAAGGCCCCATAGCAGAAGCCTGCATGTGTTGTCCACAGAATAGCAAAGAAGCCAGAGTCACTAGAGGAGAGGGAGTCAAGGGAGATTGCAAGGCTAATGGAAGAGTAGATCATGTAAGGTTTTGATTTTTACTCTGACTTAAATGGGAAACCATGCTGAGAAGGCTTTGAGTAGAGATTTGACTTTCATTTTTTTGAAGGTCAATCTGGTTCTGCATGGGGACAGACTGAAGGAGACCACTGTAATGACCCAGGTAGGAGATGATGGAAGCTAGGTAAGAAGTGGTGAGACTCTGGAAGCAAGGTCTAGCCAATTCCAACTCTCAGAAGTAGGATGTGGGAGAAGAGAGTTAAAGGTATCAGCAAGGTTTTAGGCTTGAAAAACTGGAAGGACAGGATTGCCACTGAGATGGGGCAACTATGGGAAAAGTAAAAGCAGGGCACAGATTTGGCCTTGTTAAAACTGAGATGTATTTTAGATATAGAGAAGCAGGAGTTCAGGAGATAGGCCCCGCCTGGTGATAAAAATTTAAAGGCAAAGTCCTCCATGGTGGTGCACGCCTGCAATCCCAGCTCCTCAGGAGACTGAGGAAGGAGGATCATAAGTTGGAGGCCAGCCTGGACAACACAGGGATAAGGCAGGATAGAAAGACAGAGAAAATTTGGGGGACATGGAAGAGAAAAGAGCTTTCACCCAAGGATATGGTTTAAATCTCACCAGCTGAAAATCAAGGACATCCTAACTATCAAGAAAACTTCTGTGAAGACTTCCTGCATAGAGACATTATTTTGAGAGATATTTCAAATGGAAATGTTACAATAGCTCTACTCAGGGTAAAAACGCTATGACCCTTGAGTTTACCTTACTATCCCCTCTGTAATCCTTGTGCTTCTTTGAGAACTTCAAAAATGGGATTATGGAGCATGTTTGCAGTTAGCATATGCCCAGAAAACTCCCTTGTAACTCTTATCTATAAACCTATACTATGCACCTCCTGGACCTCTTTATAATCTCATTTTCCTAAAGGGAAGTTTCTAAAACAGAAAAGTATACCAAAATGTTTCTTAACAATGGAACAACTTCTTTCCATGTTTCTATCTTATTGGCACCTCCCTAATCCATAACAGAGGCTTGTCTAGGCAGAGCTTGAGGCTCTGGTTACACTAGTCACCCAGAGCTGAGTGCGGAAGTGATCTTACAAAGGCATGTCCCATGTTAAATAAAACTAGAAGGAACACATGGCCGCTACTCTTCTCTTAGGATGGCCATGCCTTGGACGTGTACTATGATTCTTTTCTGTCTCTATAATCACCCATGCCTACTTTTATGCATGTATCTATAAACTCTACAACTTTGTTTCACTTTTTGGCTCACCCTGAAGTAGTTTCTGCCAGGAAGCCAAGGACCCAGCTTAATCGGAGTAGAGATCCTGACTAGGGGATCTCCTCAGGCTAGGGGCCAGGTGGGCAGGGCAGATCCTGTCTGGAAACAAAAATTTTAAAAAAGGGGGTTAGGAGAGGGATTGGGAATGTAGCTCAGTGGTAGAGTAGTGGCCCTGGGTTCAAGCCTTAGTACCAGGGAAAAAAAAGAAAGAAAGAAAGAAAGAAAGAAAGAAAGAAAGAAAGAAAGAAAACCAACCAACAAAAACATTAAAGTCAAGATACAAAGACTGGCCTTATCTCTCTGCAGCCAACAACATCTCACTTGGTAATCAGGCTTGTCAGCCCTTGTGGTAAGGAGGTGCTCTCTTTGCTGGGGGAAATGCCAGTCAACTTAACCAGTCAGACTCCTGCCTTTGAGAGCAGAGTCCTTCAGACTTATCTGGCCGGTGCCTCGTTTCTCCTTTGTCTCCCCCAGCCCCAGCGGACCAGACCCCACACTCTGCCCAGTGCCTCCCAGCTTCTTGCCCTCAAGGTCCCCCTTCTTGGGCCCTTCCCAGGTGGGTGAAAGAGCAGGCTTTCCCTCAGAAAGTGTTCAGTTCCTGACTACCCCACAGCAGAGAATACTTCCCCCTGGCATCCCAGAATCTTCACTCCTCACATTTATATCAAATATAAGCTTTAGTACTATCAGCCAGGATGCAGCTCTGTCTTGTCCTCTAGGCTCAGGTGTTCCTGTAGTTGGTGACTGTATTCTGGTTAAACTGGGCCCTTGGCTTTGTGGCAGAAAAGAATTTCCAAACAGCTGTAGTAGAGAGTGAAACAAAGATAGTTTAATAGTACACATTCAAGACATAAACAGGCTCCTCTTATGAGAAGGGGGTGGGATTTGGCTCAGTGGGTAGAGCGCTGTGCTGCAGTCTCTGAGGTCCCAAGTTCAATTCCCAGCACCGCAAAAATGGGAGCAGGGCCTGGCAATCCACTCCCAAGGCAATCCCAAAACAGTCAGCCATTGAAAACCCTATGAGGGTCGCTATGAGTCGGATACTGACTCGACGGCACCTAACAACAACAACTTACCAGAAGAGGAAGAAGCCCTTAAACGTCTTAACAGTGTATATAATATTTAGCTTTACAAGGTGGGTTTAGGGAGGTGTTACTAAGGTGGATGGATTTACAGAAAAGTGTCATAAGGGAGTTGTTTGGGCAGAAGCATGGCTCCTAATCCCATTTGAGATTAGGTTGAACTCAGAGATTTCATGTGTTTTGACCATAAGCACAGTTTACTGATGTTTTTAGTATTTTTATTGTTTAAAATGTCTCCCCAAAATAATGTCTCTATACAGGCAGTCTTCACGAGTTTTCTTGGTAGTTGTGTCAAAGTTCTTGATTCTCAGCTGGTGAGACTCAATCCAGATCCTTTAGTGAAAGCTCTTTCCCATTCCGTGTCCACATTTCCCTGTCTTTCTGTTCTGCCCAGTATCTGTTCAACTGAGCCTGGGCCACTAACCCCAAAAGGTCTCAACCAGTTCCACTTGGTGAGAGGGAGATGGATAAGAGGCAGCTGTTCTCTTTCCTGGGAAAAGACACACTCTTAGGATCCTGGCTGCTTCCGCAGGCCTCAGTGCAAGGGCCTAGAGATCCCTCCCCCCTCCCCCCGTTCCCCTCCCCCTCCCGCGCCCTCCCTGTTTTCCCACTGGCCCGTGTCTGCCACCCAGCCTAGTTAGGTGTAGAGAACCCCGCAGGAGGTGGCCAACGCCCTGGCCGCTGGGGCCGACCTGGGCCGGAGCTGGGGGGCCAGGACCCCTCCCCCTCTCCCCCGTCCCTTTGAGTGTCAGCCAATCCCGGCCGGGCAAGCGCGGGTTCGCAGAGCTGACAGCAGAAGTGTCCGCCGTTGCTGGAGGCTGAGCAGGGCGCGCGCATAGAGCACATTAGCATCAGGTAAGTCGCGCACCAGGGGACTGCGGGAGCGCGCAGGGGACCAGGGTCGCTGACGCCTTCTCAAGGCGCTCGGGTAAGACCTTAAGGACCCACCGCGGCGGGAGGCCCGGGCCCGGCGCCCAACAAGGCCCGCGGTCCCAGCGCCCAGATGCGGCCACGGCGCCGCCCGCCTCGCTGTGCCCTTCCCGCGCGCGTCAGGAGGCTGTGCGGCCAGGAGCGCGACGTCGTACCCCGGCAAGGACCTTCTT
The DNA here is from genome assembly GCA_007922755.1 of Pedetes capensis. Lineage (NCBI taxonomy): Eukaryota > Metazoa > Chordata > Mammalia > Rodentia > Pedetidae > Pedetes > Pedetes capensis. Next base: position 16,696 of record VMDO01009782.1, read on the forward strand.
AACCAAACGAAAGAAACAGACACTGAAAAACTAACTCTGCATTTCGTTTTTCAGTGTTTGTGTCTTGGCTTTCTGTAGACGTGCGGGGGCTGCGGCGGCATCCGCGGGTGTAGTACGCAGTCCAGGAGGCCGGGCTGAGCGAGCGCTTCTACCCGGGCATCTCCAGCGTGGGGACTTTGAACTTTGTTCTGCGACTCTGAAACGCTGATGGGGGGCTCTGTTCCACGAGGGCTCCTGGGCCTCTAATAGCTGCGTTTTCCTATCTGTTGGCAAGGCTGCGTGAGGTCGTGCTTTGTAGAGTGCACAATCTACTTGAAGTGCTCAGAAATACAGCAAATAATGAGTGCATATCCTGCCTAAATAAAAGACTTGAGGCTTCGTGCTTATATGCGGTTTTGGATCTCGATTTTTTTTTTTTTTTTACTTGACATTATATGATAAGAATTTGCTTTTCTTTTTCTTTTTTTTGAGACAAGGTCCTGCTAGACCAGGCTGGCCTTGAACTCAAGTCAATCCTCTTGCTGTAGCCCTGCGGTAGCCTCCCAAGTGCTGAGATTACCCACATGTGCCACCAACGCTGGCTCGTGATACGAATTTTCCATCCTATGCTACTATGTGATCTTGGGTACATTAGCTAAAGTAATTTCTTGGTGCCTCAGTTTCCTCTTCTGCAGAAGTGAGGTAATCACAGTGCTTACTTGGTAGGATGGTTGTATAGAATAAATGACTTAATAAACATAAGTAGCTTACAATAAGGTTTTCAGCATGGTAAGGATTCAATAAATGTTAGTGCTCATCATCATTATTATATACAAAGCAAGCAATATTGTGCTGGAAGGATTTTTCAATAATTAATTTCTGTAGTATTATTTCCAAGAAGTTTTGGAAATTATTGAAATACAGAGTATGAATATATTACTCATTTTTGTTCCAAAAGATTGTATTGATAAATATGCTGATCCTTGCATTATGCATACCAGAACAGTACATATTGAAATCAAATGGTGGCAACTTATTATAAGGGGGGTTTTGTAGCCGGAGTGCTAAGAAATATAAAAGGCTTTGTAACTGTACTTGAATTGTAGGAATAAGAAACTAAATGTCAGTGAGAGCCACTGGTTTAATAAAAAGCACTGACTTATTCCTGCCATGTTCTAAAGAGCTTAAAATTCTAATTTGTATGTGGGAGAGAGACTGAAATGGAAAGAGAGGCAAATCATAGCTAAAGAAGCTTGAGATTTTGGTGGGCAAGTATATCAGTTGGAGTCCTGGTAGGAAAAAGAGCAAAATGAAAGGAATTTTTGAGGTAACTCTTTACAGGAAAGTGGTCAGAATTTGGGGAACCAATACATGGTATGAAGGCACATGAGGATGAGCTTTGGTGGACCACCATCACCACTCTGGCCTGAAGGGCAGAAGGACTGTGGGATCAGAGCTGATGGGAAGGCAGCTGGAGCACTGGAGGAGCCCCCACACCTAGGGCTGTGGTAGCAGTGGTCAAATGCAGCCCTTGCAAGAGCAGTGGCCTACAGAGTCCAGAGGTGGGATGTAGGTACCCCAGCCTTTCTCTTTCTGATCCTTGTCCACCACTCACTCTTCATTGCTTAAACCCCAGTATAAACCATGGGTTGAAAGAGCGCAGTCAGCCATCTTGAGGGCATGGGACAGGATGGGGGGTGGTGACAAAATCACCATCAGAAAGGGATCTCATGTCTTTGCATCTCTGCAGAATGAAGGTTCTCAAACTCCACTTCTTAAGGGATGTTGCAGGAATAACAGGAGATTAGCTGAACGTTTTCTTTTGTTGTTGTTTTGTTTTTTAATGTAAGCACATACACATGTAAGCTACTACTACTTTTGGCCCCTAGTTACTTCATGAGGCAATGCCAGGTTGTTCAGGATTTTCCCTGTTTGGTACCGTAGGATTTAAATTTTTGTTTACATCTTCCCTATTTCAGCTTACTTGTGCTATTTGGTACACTAAAGGAAATATTTGCTGGTTCCTGAGTAAACAATTGGATATTTTATATACTTTATACTTAGTGTTTTTTTCTTAGAGTCTAACTGTTTTCCTTTTTCTGTTGCAAAAACCACATCAGCATACCTTAGAATTTGAAAGGGCCTTAAAGTTTTCCACCTGAATCTGAGCATATGTTGTTGTTGTTCGGTGCCGTAGAGTGGAGTCCGACTCACAGCGACCCTATGTATAGCAGAACTAAACATCCCCGATTCTGTGCCAGGTACACAATCCTATTTATGTTTAAGCCCATTGTTGCAGACACTGTGTCAGTCCATCTGGTAGAGGGTTTTCCTTTTTTTCATTGACGTGCCACTCTCCCAAACATGATGTCTTTCTCCAGGGGTTGGTCCTTCCCGACTGCATGTCCAAAATACATAAGACACTTAAACTGCATAGGAAAATAAAACAGTGAAAGGATGTAGTATGCTCCGTGTAGAGAATAAAATAACTTATGTAATTAATATGAAAGATAACACATGGTGAAATCTTGACTGAGCTACTAAAGAAAGAAAACACAATTTCGCTAGAGATTTTTAAAAGTGTAATTATTAAGCTTTAAAAATGTTAGAAACAGAAGTTAGACCCACCCATATTTTGCTTGTGTAGATTTCCTTTCCTCTGGCCCCGCTTGTGAGTTGTGCTGGCTGTGTTCAGCCAGCCCAGTGGTTCATGGTTCCCTGTAGCACTGTGGCAATAATAGGGGAACAAGGTTGTGACCTGGACCTTCTGGGGGTGGGGGATCTAGGCCTGGGAGCTTGTATAGGACCCCAGAATGTCCTGATCTCAAACCAATTTTGAAATTGAGTTGCACATTGTTCTGCATTCATTTTAGTTAATGAACAGCTTTTAAAAACCAAGTGTAGTGGTGCATGCTTTCAATCCCAGCACTTAGGAGACCGTGTCAAGAGAATCACAAGCCCAGTGTCAGCCTGGGCTACATAGGTTAAGGCCAGCCTGGGATACATAGTGAGACCCTATCACAATAAATAAATAGATAAATAAATAAATAAATACATACTTACTCTTCCAACTTTAAATACATTTTAAACTATATTTTAAATAAATATATTAAAACATGGGCTGGGGTTTAGCTCAGTTGGTACAGTGCTGCTCTGTAGTTCCTGAGGACCAGGGTTAGATTCAGAGCACTGCAAAAATGGGAGAAGGATGTAGTAATCCATTCCCCAAACAATCCTGAAACAATCAGCCATTGAAAACCCTATTGAGGGTCACTATGAGTGGAACGTGACTCCATGGCACCTAGCAACAACATATTAGAACATTCATTCCTTAGAATAATTTGCCATGTTACTGCATTTCCTTCTTATTATGGTATGTCAAGATCACTTTCAGTAAAAAGTGGAAGCTTTTGAAATGAAGATGAGAAGCAGATGGGAGGGGCTGGGAAATGGGGCTGGGAAAGGAGTAGCTTCTGTTGGTGGCAGGAAGGTAAAACCAAGGATAAATTCTGCCGGGTTAGCACTTTCACATGTGAACCCTGGATAGCAGCAGCTTCATAGCCGGGACTACCTAAGTCTTGACCTACTTTACTTGCATCTGTCTGGTAGCCCAAGGAACCAGAGGAGAACCTAAGAACCTTCAGTTAACCAAGCCAAACACCTAAAAGAATTAGGGCAAAAGAGAACAGCAGCAACAACAAAATAACACATCAGCACTGAAAGAGCATAGGAGTCATCTAAGCTCATCTAAGTTTCCCTGCCCTTGCTCCTTCTACCACGTGCAGAAATTGATGCATCAGTCAAACCCATGCTCAACCCTTGATTACATAGCTAGCGATCACATAGCTAGTGAGTGCCCAATCCAGGCCTGGAGCTCTGGTCCCTTTCATCACAGGCAGGCTCTTCATCCCCTGGAGAGAAAGCCTTACTCATGTACCTTGCATTTTGGGGTCGAAGCAAATAATGATTCCAGCTCTAAGACCGTTAGACATCTGCAATAGAGAGGAGAGAAGGAGAAACTTGCTTTAAATGGTTATAAACAGGTTATTTATGTAAAAGTGTTGACCTTTGTCTTTTAACTTTCTGCTAAACTACTACAGCCTCAGCTGCCCTTTGTCATTATACAGTAACTCAGGAACCAACTCAAGATTTCCTTTCTCCTCCCCTGCCCCAACTTCTCTGGCAATGGCATACCAGGTTTCTGGATGGGAAGGCTTATTAATTTACCTGAATTTAATTTATAAATTTAATGAAGTCATACTCACAGTTTATAAATTTGATAAAATTATATTCAAAGTAACACTTGAACTTTTTTTTTTTAGTACTTGGGGGTTGAACTCAGGGCCTCACACATACTTTGCAAGTGCTCTACCACTGTACAGCCCCAGCCCTTTTTTTTTTTTTTTTTAAATCTTGAGAAAGGGTCTTGCTAAGTTACACAGGCTGCCTCTGGCCTTGGACTTGTGATCCTCCTGCCTCTGCCTTCCAAGTCACTGGGATATGCACCACAACTGGTTGAATTTTTTTTTTTTTAAATTGACAGAGATGGTGCTTGCTTTGGCAACATATGTGCTAAAATAGGAACAATACAGAGATGATTAGCATGGCTTCTGTGCAAGGATGACACACAAACTTGTGAAACATTCCATATATTTTTAGCTAGGCATGATGGTGCTCACCTGTAATGCTGCAGTCAGGAGGTTGAGGCAGGAGGGTCATGAATTCGAGGCCAGCTTGGGCTAGGCACAAGACTCTGTCTTAAAACAAAAAACCTTGATAGAGGTGTTCTTAAATTAATCTGGACATCCAAACAATCAAGAATAGATAACAACACTGAAAAAAAATTGAGAGAACTTGAAGGACCATATATCAAAATCTCATAAAGTCATATAAACAGTATATGCATTATGTTGTTGTTAGGTCCCATTGAGTCAGTATCAGACTCATAGCGACCCTATGTACAACAGGCAAAACAGTATTGTTAGTGCTTCTCTGTTATTCATAGGGTTGTCAATGGCTGATTGATTTTTGGGAGTGGGTTGCCAGGTCCTTCTCCCAAGCCTACAGCACCTGGTGTTCCCAGGTGGTCTCCCATCCAAGTACTAACCAGACTTGACCCAACTTAGCTTCTGAGATCTGATGGGATTGGATGCCACAGTGCTATGGCTGTAGGCCATAAGTATTATAGGCATGGGAATAACCCATGGTCATCATAGGCAGTGAAAAAAGCAATAACTTTATTAATGAGAATCACTGAGGGAAAGGATAAAATATTCAACATAGTGTGGAAACAACTGAACTATTTGGGGAAAAATAAAATTAAACTCTTATCACATACCATAAAACATTTTTTTTCCTATTTTTTTTTTTTTTTTTTGTAGTGCAGGGAATGAAACTCAGGATCTTGTGAGTGTTAGTAAGTGTTCTACCAATGAGTCATAAACCCAGAACATCTCTTGGGAAAATCTTCCTGGACATTATTCTAAAAGTCAGAAAATTTAGTGTTTAAATGTTTGACCGTTTAAATAATAATCGTTGAAATAAAAAACCTAAATAAGCCTTGTTATTGTTGTTAGATGCTGTTGAGTCAGGTCCAATTCATAGTGACCCTGTGTACAATAGAACAAAACACTACCCAACACTGTGCCATGCCTGGCACTATTGTCAGTGCTTCTCTGTTATTCATAGGGGTTTTGATGGTCCTGAACGCTACTTTTGTCTTCACAGACACTGAAGGAAGAGACCAAGATGAGTGCTGAGGTGAGTCCTTTCCAAAGACCATTTGATGGGGTGCTTTTGTTGCAGTGTCCCTTATTTCTCCTTGCTTACTTCAGAGCTGTCGGAAACACCATCCCAAACTTCAAACATTTCTCCTCCAGGCTGCCGATGTGCATATGGCTCAGGGTGATAGAGGAAGAATTAGGCCCCTCTGAGTCTTTATCTGTGGGTCCATCAGCTTATGTTAGATTCAACTGCAGCTAATTCTGAAACAATACTCCAGAGCTAAGGGTGGGGTGTGAGGAGGGTGCTGGGCCGGAGCCCTGCTGTGTGTGACTTTGGGGACACTTGACTGTGGTTATTGGGACCTGTCTCCTTGGTGCTCTCACTTCCTGGTCTTCAATCCTAGGAGGTGTCTGGCTTCTTCCCTCTTTTTGTTTTACTCTTTTTGTTTCCCTCTTTTTGTTTTACTCACCTGCCTCCTTCTGCTTTCACTCCCTCCCTCGTCTAGTCTCAGCTTTGGGTTCATCACTTCAAACACTGTTGTGCTGATGCCCCTGACTCTGCTTCCCCTTGTCCTGGTCATCCACCATGGCAAACCCAGAGGCTGTCCCCATGGGATGGTGGCCTTGAATGAGTGGCACAGCATTGTGCTGTTTGCAGGTGGCAGATGTTGTACTTGGAAGACGTCTCAAAACCCTTATCTGGGGGCTCTGCGCTGCGTGTGGCAGCAAACATCTCACTCCCCACCACCCCTGACAGCCAGGCCCAGGCTGTGTCATCTCCTGTGGCCTGAGCTCCTTGCAGCTCCCTTATCACTCTTAGCACTTGCATCACTTTTTACTTCACAGAAAAAGTGTAAAAATCCCATCTGACATTGTCTCTTGGTTTCTGTCTCTCTATGCATCCTGTCTGTCTTGTCACAGTGAAAGGGTGCTGAGCATGAGCGATGCTGCGAGGCCTGGAAATCCCAGCCGAATGTGCCTTTCCAGTCCAGATGAAGGGCTGGCTGCAGGGCTGGTGAGCCAGGGTACAATGGCCTCCTCAAGGGTCCAGGATTGTTTCCTCTCTCTGCTCTCCATGCAAGTGTTGGCTCCTCCTGAGGAGCCTTTCCCCTTGGAATTATGGGATGGCCACCAGCTACACGGTTTCTCTGCATACTTTCTCATTTCCTTTCAGCAGGAGAAAGTGGCTTCCTGCAGCTCTTTCAGAAAAGCAAGGACCTGGTTTTTGAAGCCCCACCAAATGCCTCGTTAGGCATTAATGGCCAGAATCAGGGCACAAGTCCAATCACTGTTGGAGGAGCAGGGTTTTGCTAATTGGTTTATGCTAGTGAGGCACAAGCAGGAACAGCTTCTCCTCTCTCCTGGGCCAGCAGAGGAAGAAGAAGGGAATGGATGGATGGCGAGTTGCCTGCCATCCTTTGCTGCAGGACCCATCTGGGAAGGTGTGCCCTGTTCCACCCCAAAACCATAAGCTCTCTCTCTCTGCCTGCTCTAACCTCACACTGCCGCCTTGGCTGTCTGCTGAATCTGCTGTGTTGTGTACCTCGTTTCCATGTATTTCAAAGAGGTTTCATGTTTGCCTTCTTCAGAACAAAACAGCTCCTCATGTCTTGTCAAGCAGCTGTTATCCACCTTTCTCATGCCCTTCCAGGCAGAGTTTTGGAACAAGATGTCTGCGGTTATGTCTTCATCTTCTCTTTCCTGATCTGTTGCAGTTTGGCTTTTTTGCCTATTGTGATATTGAAATTAGATGTTTCGGGGTCACAGAAGATAAAAATTTATTTTTAAAAAAATTTTTAATTAAATTCATTTCTTTTTTATTACCACACAGTATGTACATATGATGTTTCATTATGAGATTATAAAATTTATTTTTATAATTTAAACACATGTACATAGTACAGAATTCAAAAGTTATGAAATGAAAACAGTTGAAATGAAATCCCCTTGCTCTGTTATCCCACCAGCCCTCTCTTGCCTAGAGTTGACTTACATGACCCACACTGTTGTGCCTCTGACTCCCTTATCTGAGGGCCTCTATGTCTCTCTGTGGGACTTATTCTAATTCTCAGGGACTTTAAAGTCCCAAAAAAGCAGGGCACGGTGGCTTGGGCCTGTAATCCTAGCAACTCAGAAGGTAAAGGCAGGAGAATTGTGAGTTCAAGGCCAGAGACACATGTGTTACTTAGTGAGATTCTGTCTCAAAATATAAAAAAGATAAGAAGAAGGGGGTACAACTCAGTTGTGGTGGGTTAAATCCTCACAGTATCTCAATACTACTTCTACTTCACTACTACTACTTATGCTGCTGCTGCTACTACTACTACTACTACTACTATTACTACTACTACTACTACTACTATTACTACTACCACATAAAGTTCCAAAGAAACAATAAAAATTCCACATTAATATTGAGCTTATGGGGCTGGGGTTTAGCTCATTTGGTAGAATGCTGCTGTGAACTCTGGGTTCGATCCCCAGCACCGCAAAAACAAGAGAAAGACATGACAATCCACTCCTGAAGCAATCCTGAAACAGCCATTGAAAACCCTTTGAGAGTTGTCATGAGTCAGACCAGACTTGATGGCACCTAACAACAACAACTGAGCTTAAAGAGCCTGGCCCAGTAACAGTTCTGTCAATCACCTATGACCTCTTCTGTCTCATAATTTTAGCCTTTTCTTTGATTGTTTTTTCCCTCTTGATCTTTTGAAAGCACTGCTAGACGTGCGTCCTCCCTTCTAGCTATTTCCTCACATTTCTTTTTCCTTGAGGATGTGTCATTTGGTGTCTGTGACCACTTTGTCACTTCCTTTCCATGCTGATCCCTCTGGGGTCTGACTTTTTCTCAATGCTTCACATCTCATGGGAAGATGGCTAGTGAGGTCCATGCTACTGAATTTGGTGGACATTTTTGCCTGGGAATATTTGGCACTATTGCTATAATTTGGATCTTAAATGTCCCCCAAGAACCTTTGAATAGAGGTTTGGTTCCCAGAGTGTCACTTTTGGGAGGTAGTAGAATGTTTGAGAGGTGGGCCCCACTGGGAGTCTTTAGGTCGTTGATGGTGTGCCATTTAAGCAGTCTTTGCCTCTTTTTTCTTTTTTCTTCCCTCCTCCTCCTCCTCCTCCTTCTTCCTTTTTTTTTTTTTTTTTGACAGGGATATACTGTGTAGCTCATGCTGGACTCGAACTTTCAACTCTCCTGCCTCCGCCTCCCAACTGCAGAGATAACAGGTGTGCACCACCATGCCTGGCCCTTCCTCTCTCTCTCAGTTCCCAGCCATGAGGTGAGTGGTTCTGTGTCACTTTGTGCTCCCAGCCTCAGGCAGGTCCATTCAACAGGGCTGGTCAGTCATGAGCTGAAACCTTCAAAACAGTGAGTCAGAGTCAGCCTTTGCGCTTTATGTGTTGATTTCTTCAGGTATTTGTTTTACTGACAGAACACTGACTAACACAACTATTGTCCACATTCTTCTAGAAACATTCCTTTGACCCACCAGGGTTTCTGTCTGTCTCTGTGGTTGCTTCTAAGACCCAGTCTTAGCCACCTGTCTCCTGTTGCTTCAGAGTCCCTGTTTCCTTTAGAGAGTTAGCTGCCCTGGAGTTCATCTATTCCCACAGCTTTCATTATCAGTTGTGTGTATAGGGCAGTCTTGGTTGGATCTCTTCAAGCAGATCTTTCTCCCCAACTGCAGATCTACACAGACAGCAGCCAGTTGCTCATCTTCATCTAAAGGTCCTATAGGGACCCAAACTCATTATAGCCCCAGCTGGGCTTGCTGCTTTTCACCTTCCTGAGTCTGTTTCTTCTCTTGGGGCCCTCTCAAGAACCACTTTCTACAGCTAGTTACCAAATGTTGGAAATACTCTTATTTCTTTGATATCGTCAGTCACCAAAATTTATGTCACACCACCCTGGTGTGACTCTAGACTTGGCTTGGTGGCTATAGAGGTATAAACAATGATAGATATGGCACTTATCCTCATGGAAGTTAATGATTAGTGAGGCCATAATATCTTCCAAATATGCCTGTGCCTTACTTTCCGCCTTATTGCTTCCTCACTTACTTCATTCTTCACATTCTTGCTTTTACTCTACTTTCCCTTCTCTAGATAATCCCCTCCCATTTATGGGACAGAGGAGGAAACCTGCATTGTTAGTCAATGCAAAATCCCTCATTGGACTTTTCTTTTTCTTTTTCTTTTTTCCTTCCTTCCTTCCTTCCTTCCTTCCTTCCTTCCTTGCTTCCTTCCTTCCTTCCTTCCTCTCTCTCTCCCTTTCCTTCCTCTATCCCTCCCTCCTTTCTTTCTCTCTCTCTCTCTCTCTCTCTCTCTCTCTCTCTCCTTTCCCTCCGTCCCTTCCTTCCTTCCTTTTTCTTTCCAAAATTTGGAGGTTGAACTCAGGGCCTCATATGTACTTTGCAAGGGCTCTAACACTGGGCTGCACCCCCAGCTCATTTTGTATTTTTACTTTTATATTTTGAGCCAGGGTCTCGCTACATTACTCAGGCTGCCTTTGGCCTCAATCCCGTGACTCTCCTGGTTTTGCCACCCGAGTTGCTGGGATTATAGATGTGTGCCACTGTCCCAGGTTTATTTTCACTCCTTTTTTCTCCACCCCCATTCTCACCCTGCAAATGACAGCAGTCCTAAAGTAGTAAATGTTTTTCTTTGTGTTTGTGTATGTTCATGAAAATACGTGGTTTTCTTTTTGTGTAAAAATACCTTTTAAATCTACACACAGTTGTTGTTGTTAGGTGCCGTCGAGTTGGTATCCGACTCATAGCGACCCTCATAGGGTTTTCAATGGCTGACTGTTTTGGGATTGCCTTGGGAGTGGATTGCCAGGTCCTTCTCCCATTTTTGCAGTGCTGGGAATTGAACTCAGGACCTCAGAGACTGCAGCGCAGTGCTCTACCAACTGAGCTAAATCCCAGCTCCTACACACAGTAGAATAGAGGTAATTGGAGGGAGGAGTGCACAGGTCCATCAGTTACAACATGTGTGGAATTGTGTAACCATCACCACCATCAGGGTACAGAAACTCACCCCAGGATGTTCGCTTCTGTTTCCCTTTTTTAGCCACAAATTCCCTCAGGTCCCAACCTCTATATACTTTTACTTTACATAATTGTGTTTTGCTATAATTTGTATTTCATTCTCTTTCTTGTTTTCTCCACTCAGTACTATATTTCAAGGTATAGCACTCAATTAACACAGCCCCCACATCGTGCCTCCATGTAATGGTAACAAAAAGCCTGAGAGTTGATGCTGTTACCACATGTGTTTTGTGCATGAGGAAAGAGAGTGTTAGGTCACTTGCTCTGAGGAGGAGGAACAGAGTCCCAGGAGGCAGAATGGGGACTGACATCTTCTGTGACTCCACGTAAGCTTTATTCATGACCAGACCCAGCCGATGCCATCCCTCCCATTCTCCTCTCATTGCTCAGAGCCCTCCCTCTGGAAGAGATCGCTCCTCTCACCAAGTCTCATTGCTCTTTATCTATCTCTTCTTTTGTTTCCTTCTGACTTTCAGGTTAGCTCATCTCAGTGTCACCATGGCATCTGACCTGGTGCCTCAGGGGTGGCTTGTGTCCACTGAATGTCAGGTGACTAAATGAAAGGCTGACTCAAAGCCTATTGAGTAATCTTGTAATGCAGTGCAGGGCTTGGGTGGTTAGGGAAAATGTAGAAGAGGGAAATCATATGGCAGAAATTGTCAAGAAAACGTGCTATGCCTCAGGTGCTGGCTGGAGCAGGAATGGGCAGAAGGATCCTTGGCCACAATCAGCCCTTTGATCTCAGAGGATGTTTGTCTAAGGCAGAAGTCACTCTCAGGATCACAAAGTATCTCAGGCTGGATGCCTGATAGTTCTTTGGGGCCACTGACCTTTGCCTAGAAGTTCAGAAGACAACCAGTCAGGGTGGGTGGCTGATTGGATTCAGCACAGCATGAAGATCTGGATCAGAATTAGATAGCAGGGAAGAAATATTCAGTTTCCATTTCTTCTTGGAACTGGAGCTGGTAGGATAGGATTGCCTGAAGCTGAAAGTGTTGGAGTCATAATGCAATGGGACACACTATACAGCCAGATTTTTGTGCACAAGTTTTATATATCATTGAAAATGAAATGAAAATAGCACTTTGGCTATTTATAGATAATGAACCATTTCTTAACATTGTGGCTTATTTTAAGCTAGCAGAAGCTTATTAGCCTAGTGTAGTAAGGAATGTAGCAATTCAGTAAACTTGAGAGTGCCTTGAGTATTTAACCTAATAAGGGATCACTTGTTTCCTTTTCTTAGTTAAAAAGGAAACAAATATTTGATGAGGGATATGTGTATTTTGACTGGGTAGATTCCTCTAGAGGCTATCTTAGTGTTTTTTGGTAATGAGACATCAAAAAACAAAAATATGACTTGTAACCCAAAGGGACTAACTGGATTTAATTGCATCTTGTCCATTGGGCACCATGGCCTCTCCTTCCTGTACTCTTTCCTGCCTTATAGAAGATGAGCTTGGAACTACATTTCCCAGAGTTCCCTTTCATGTGTAAAATTGGCCAGTAGGAGACTTGGACGGCTGAAGAGAGAGAGACTGTCACACATATGGTCAGTTCAAGTTAGGCATGCAGGCCAAGAGCAGCACTCTTCAGTTATGCTCTGGGCCTCCCTTCCCCACTTCAAAGCTAAAGACAAGAAAGGCTACACATGTTTTTCAGACCCTCCACCAAAGACTCTGAAGATCTCTACAAGGAAAACTTCAAAACATTAAAGAAAATCACAGAGGATACTAGAAGGTAAAACAACCTCCCTTGCTCATGGATTAGGAGAATCAATATTGTGCAAATGGCTATACCTCCAAAAGCAATTTACAGACTAAATGCAATCCCCATTAAAATTCCAATGACAGACTTTGCAGAAATAGAAAAAATAATGCAAAAGTTCATCTGGAAACACAAAAGACCACATATAGCCAAAAGAATCTTAAGCTACAAAACCAGTGCAGGTGGGATCACAATTTCTGACTTTAAACTATACTTCAGGGCTCTAATAGCAAAAACAGCATGGCATTGGCACAAAAATAGACCTGAAGGCCAGTGGAACAGAATTGAAGGCCAAGAGATATGCCCATGCACATATAACCACCTGATCTTTGACAAAGGGTCTAAGGACACAAATTTGAGAAAAGGTAGACTCTTCAACAAATGGTGCTGGGAAAGTTGGATTTCCATCAGCAGAAAAATGAGAACAGACCCATATCTCTCAATTTGCACAAGAGTCATCTCATAGTGGGTAAAAGATCTCAACATAAAACCAGAAACCTTAAAACTATTAGAAAAAAAGGTAGGAAACATGCTCCAACATATAGGCATAGGAAAGGATTTCTTTAATAAAGCTCCAATTGCTGAGGAAATCACATCAAGAATTGACAAATGGGATTACATGAAACTAAAAACTTCTGCACAGCAAAAGAAACAATCAACAGAGTTAAGGAAGAGCCCACTGAATGGGAAAAATTCTTCACATCCTACACCTGTGACAGAGGACTAATTTCTAGAATTTACAAAGAATTTAAGAAAACAAATCCCAAGACAACAAATAATCCACTATACAAGTGGGGAAAGGAAAGGAACTGACAGCTCTCAAATGAGGAAGTTTGTAAGGCTAAGAAGCACATGAAAAAATCCTCAGTATCCCCAGCCATTAGGGAAAGGCAAATCAAAACAACTCTCAGGTTCCACCTAACTCTACTAAGAATGGCCAAGATCAATAAAAAAATAAATACTGGTGAGGATGTGGAGAAAAAGGAACGCTCTTATGCTGTTGGTGGGACTATAAATTAGTTCAATCACTTTGGAAATCCATATGGAGATACCTCAGAAAACTAAGAATAGAACTCCCATATGACCCGACGGAGCTGGGATTTAGCTCAGTTGGTAGAGTGCTGCTCTGCAGTCTCTGAGGTCCCGAGTTCAATTCCCAGCACCGCAAAAATGGGAGAAGGACGTGGCAATCCACTCCCAAGGCAATCCCGAAACAATATGCCATTGAAAACCCTATAAGGGTCGATATGAGTCGGATACCAACTCGACGGCACCTAACAACAACAACAACATGACCCAGCTATATCACTCCTGGGAATATACCCAAAGGGAGACAAGTCATCATACCACAGAGACACATGTGTCTCCATATTCAATCCAGCACTTTGCACAATAGCAAGATTATGGAACCAACCAAGGTGCCCATCAGCAGAAGAATAGATAAAAAAAAAATTACAGTACATATACACAATGGAATATTACTCAGCAATAAAAAATGAGATAATGTTATTTGGAGCAAAATGGATGGAACTGGAGAATATCACCAAGTGAATGAACACAAGCTTAAAAAGAGAAATACCATATGTTCTGACTCATATGTGGGAGCTGAATCTTAATGGAAGAAAAAAAATCCCATACAAAAGTTAACATATAAAAATGCACAGTTAAACTTAGCGAAGAAGGGACAATATAAAGAATAGGAAGGAGGAGGATAGAACTAACATAGGAAAGTGAAGATTGTGGAAGGTAGGATGGGGAGGGATAAAGGAGGAGAGGATAATCTCAGTGTAAATGATTCAACTTCATGAGTACATTGGAAAAATAGGGGGACATAACCCAAAATGCATGTGAGTTTTACTACATATAAGTCAAAAGTCTCCATAAACCTTGTAAGTTGATAAAAGTGTAACCACGAGTGATGTAATAGTTGCATAATGGAAAATACCAATGCTGTATTACTCTGTACCCCACCAACTTTTACCTCTAAAGGGAGAAAAAAAAAAAAAAAAAAAGAAATGTAGAAGTCAGTTGTGTAATGAAAATGGTACAAAGTTCATGAGAGAAAAAAAATAGAAGTATGCTGTTGTAAAGTTTTTACATATGAAAAGTGGTGAGTAAAATATGTACATTAAAAATACTTTAAATAAAACTTTACAGTAGGATCTAAAACTTACAGCTAATAACCAACATATAAGAATCATAAGAAATATTCTTATAATACAAAAGATGGCAGAAGAAGAGAGAGGAAAAAAGAACAGATTGGACAAATAACAAGATTTTTATTGGATTTGGATTGAAACCAACATTATCAATAATCATAATGTAAATTATCTAAACACTACCACTAAAAGGCAGAGATTATTACAATGAATATGAAAGTAAGACTATGTGTGGTCTACAAGAAGTTCACTTTAGATATAAAAATATACATACATTAAAAGGATGGGAAAAATGCACTATGCTAACACTCATCAGTAGATATTAGGAGTGGATTGTTAATATCAGACAAAATGAATTAAAGGGCCAAGAATACTTTTAGAAATAAAAATATTCCACTTCAGAATGATGGAGTCAATTAACAAAGAAGACAATAAACATCCTAAACAAATGTATACCTAATAACAGAGGTTCCAAAAATATGGGTCAAAAACTGAAATACTGGAAGAAGAAATACACAAACCTGCAATACTATTATATTCATAGATTTTACTACCACTCAATGATTGCTAGAACAAGTAGACAGAATGCCAGTAAGTATATAGAAGACCTGAATGCACTGTCAATTCATTTGACTCAACAGATATGGAGAGCACTCTACCCAATGTTAGCAGAACATGTGTTCTTTTTCAGTGTGCCCAGAAAATTAGCTCAGTTGGTAGAGTGCTGATATGCACACTCTGAGGCTCTGGGTTCAATCCCCAGCACCACAAAAATGGGAGAAGGACATGGCAGCCCATTCTTGGAACAGTCCCGAAACAATCAGCCATTGGAAATCCTATGAATAGCAGAGAAGCACTGACATAGTGCTGGACATGGCACAGTGTCAAGAAGTGTTTCATTCTGTTGTACATAGGGTCAGTATGAGTCTGACTCGACTCAATGGCACCTAACAAAAACAACAAGAATTTTACCAAGAGTGTTAACCAAATTTCCATTACTGTAACAAATACCTAGGATAATCAATGCATAAGAAGAAAAGGTTTCTTTTGGCTCATGATTTTGGAGGTGTCAGTCATTGGCCATTTGGCTGCATTGCCTTTGGGCCTGTGGCAAGACAGCACATCCAAGTGGGAAACATGTGGCAGAGCAGAGCCCTTCATTCACCTCATGGCTGTAAGGTGAAAAACAAAGAAATGAAGAGACCAGGACCCTCAGTCCCCTGGAAAGGCATGGCCCCAATGACTGGAAGATCTCCCCTTAGGTCCCACTTCTCAAAGGTTCTACCACCTCCCAATAGCACCAAGCAAGGGATCAAGCCTTTGACACTTCAGATCCAAAGTATGTTGTTCTTGTTATTGTTAGGTGCTGTTGAGTTGTGTCCGACTCATAGTGACCCTCATAGGGTTTTCAATGGCTGATTGTTTCTGGATTGCCTTGGGAGTGGATTGCCAAATCCTTCTCCCACGATCCAAACTATAGCACGAAGATAAGCCATATTCTGGATTATAAAAGACATCTCAATAAGTTTAAAAGGATTTAAATCACATAAAGAATGTTCTCTGACCAAAACAGAATTAAGTAGGAAATGAATAATAGAAAAATATCAATACTATCCCCAGGCATTTGGAAGAAACCCAGGGCCAAGACGGCAGCAGTGGGCAGGAAGAGGGGGCTATTCAGTGGGGAGTTGATGCATGCATGCCAAAGAGGAAGGAAAGGGGCCTGTCTGAGGTGATAGTCATGATTCTATGCTCAGACACATTTGAGAAGAACTGGGTTTGAGGAATGTGTAGAGATCATTTTTTTATTAATTTGGATTATATCAAGTTGTTATATGTTAAAAAGTGGACCTGATTTTCCACTGTAGTATATTCACAAGCAGCCTCCAGCCGTATACTTGATTGATTTTTTAAAAAGTTGGCATACAACGTAATAAGTTTCATTATGGCATTTTCATATAATTATATTGTGTACTTTGCTCTTATTCACCCCCATTACCCTCCTTGTTGCTCCCGCTTCCCTCTTGTTACTCCCCTCTTCCTTTCAGATAGTCCTGCCTTTATTTACAAGTCTCATAATAACGTCTTTAAAATCAAATCTAGATTCCACATATGAGAGAGAAGATATGGTATTTTTCTTTTTGAGCTTAGCTCACTTCAGTTAGTATGATCTACAGTTCTATTCATATTCCTGCAAATGACATAATTTTGTTCTTCTTTATGGCTGAATAAAATCCCATCATGTAAATATCCCATATTTCTTTATTCTGTTGGTAGACCTCTACACAGATTCCACGTCTTGGCTGTTGTGAACAGTGCTGTAAAGAACATGGAAGTGCAGGTGTCTCTATGCTATGTTGACTTAGATTCCTTTGGGTATATATCAAAGAGTGATATAGCTGGATCATATGGCAGTTCTATTTTTAGTTTTCTGAGGAACCTCCATACTGATTTCCATAGTGACTGTACTAGGTTAGAATTCCAATAGCAGTGTATAAGCATTCTTTTTTCTCCACATCCTTGCCAGCATTTGTTGTTGCTTGTTTTGTTGATGCTAGTAATTCCGACTGGGGTAAGAAATAAGTTGTTTTTGTTAGGTGCCATCAGTCATAACAGACTTATACTGACCCTCATAGGGTTTTCTTTTTTTCTTTCTTTCTTTTTTTTTTTTTTTTTTTTTTTTGTGGTACTGGTGGTTGAACCCAGGGCCTCATGCCTGCATGCTTTGCAAGTGCTGGACCACTGAGCTGCATCCCTAGCCCATTTTTTTAACTTTTTTGAGACAGGGTCTCGCTAAATTTATGCAGACTGCCTCTGGTCTCGAACTTACGATCCTCCCGCCTCTGCCTCCTGAGCCGCTGGCCTGTGCCACTGCAACCGGCCTTCTTAGGGTTTTCAATGGCTAATTGTTTCTGGATTGCCTGGAGAGTGGATTGCCACATCCTTCTCCCATATTTGTGGTGTGGGGGATAGAACTTAGGTCCTCAGAGTGTGCAGAGCAGCACTCTACCAACTAAGCTAAACCCCAGCCCAAAAGAAATAAGTAGCAATAGTAAATTAAAAGAATGGAATATGAAGAGGTAGAAGGGAGAAGACTGTTAGGAAGAGTGAGAGAAGAGAGCAAGATGTTTAAAACTCTGTTCGTGCAATAAACAATTTGTAAGTAAAATTAGATAAACTTACCCATTGTTGACCAGCACTTTTATGCAAAAGCTATTCCATGTCTCTGGCTATTTTTCCATAATTAAATATGAAAAGGAAACAATCTAAATAAACTTCACTATACTTTATCTGCCTGCAGCCATAGCACTGTGGTGTCTGACCCCACCAGATCTCAGAAGTTAAGAGGGTCGGGCCTGGTTAGTATTTGGATGGGAGACCGCCTAGGAACACCAGATACTGAAGGCCTGGGAGAAGGACCTGGCAACCCACTCCCAAATATCAATCTGCCATTGAAAACCCTATGAATAGCAGAGATGCACTAACAATACTGTTTCACCTGCTGTTCCTAGGGTCGCTATGAGTCAGACACTGACTCCACAGCACCTAACAACAACAGCATACTTTATACATAATGTATTAAAAAGAAATTGCAGATATCTTCTATATAACTTTTTTCTTTGAGATGCTTGGGGATTGAATCATTGGCCTTGCATATACTTTGTAAGTGCTCTATTGCTGGGCTGAACTCCCAGTCCTCCCTCCCTCCCTCCCCCTCTTTCTCTCTCTCTCTCTTTCTTTCTTTCTTTGAGACAGTGTCTTGCTAAGTTACACAGGTTGCCTCTGGCCTCAAACTTGCAATCCTTCTGCCTCAGCCTCCCAAGTAGCTGGTATTAGAGGTGTGCATCACCATGCTTGGCTTCTATATAACTTTTAATAATTTTTTGTATAATAAACTGTATACCATTTGTGTACAGGCAATGTTATACATCAAGGCTTGCAAATATATCTACTATGTCTCTGCTTTCCTTTTGAAGAACATACTCTACATGCTGTAGTAGAATTCCCTTTTATGCCAGTGATTATTTTTTCTAAAGTATGATCTTTAAGTTTTCCTGAAAGATTGAAAAGTGAACCTTTATAAGGAGCTCTTTTAGAAGTACCCGTGGTAGTGCCAGGTCCTATACTGTATTCATTTGAATTATCAGTTATCCATTCCCCAACTACTTGTAGTAGAAATTGTATCTAATTTTATTTTGTAAATTTTAGTTACAGCAAACTTTAAATGCATTGACTAAAGCACAGTTCATCAAGAAGAATACTACTTTTTTATACCATTATAACTATCTTCTGATAAACTGTCATCTCCAGATCACTACTATATATTTAAAAGTCACTTGGACAGTTAGGAAAATTATCTGTATGTAATTCATTAAAAAATTCTTCATCATCACAATGTATCAAGTTTGAAATTTTTGCAGTACTAAAATTGTGATTAAAAATCTTAATATCCAGAAAAATAATTCTTTTTACAATAAAGTAAATACACTGAACACAACCAAGAAAGCTTTTACAAAATCCCACATTACTCTGAGTTTTAAAGATTGCATAAGCTAACACAAATGCAAACATGAATTAACTTGTTCCTGGTCAACAGTAACATGAGTTTATTTGTGACCAGTCAACAGTGTATTAAGAAGAGGAATAACACCCTGATGCAGTGGCACATACCTGTAATCCCAGTGGCTTGGGAG